>JABUQX010131344.1:0-14396 GCA_015478945.1 Trachelipus rathkii | reverse complement strand
CTGAGTATGGGGACTTGCTCCTCTGGATAATTCCTTCATTTTCCAATTTCTTGCAATCTGCCTCGATTTCTCTGAGCATGGGGCCTTGTAGCCTTCTGACTGGCACTTGCACAGGATCTTCAGTCATAGTTTCGATCTTATGCTTAATGACATTTGTGCAGCCCACGTCAGAATCTCCCAAACTCGAGACAGAGGGATAACGCATCAATAATTCAATGACCTGATTCCTTTGATCTGCCGTTAAATCCGCCTCATTCAATCTAAAAGCGCTAACTAAATTCTCAGGATTCCATTCGGAGTATTCATTAGGACTTTGCTCATTTAATTCGACTACATTCACAGTGGGATCCTCCACTGTAGTAATTTCTTCCAATTGTCCTACAATTGTTCCCTTCTTTAAATATCTTGTTGTTTCACCCGTGTTTTGCAAGATTACTAAAGCTTTATCGCCCGAAAAATTTACTAAGGAATGTTCAAATCTGATATCTTTTGACAAATCCCGCCAAGCCTCCACCAGAACGGGTTGTTTTATAGGAATTGGTCGTCCTTTTCTTTCAATTTCTACCACCATACACCGCTGCGGTGCAATACTCACAGCTTCTACCAAGGCACAGGTCTCTTCCCTTGGTAAACCTTGTCTCATATCCACCGCTACTGTCTGTACATAATTCCCACGTCGGATTACCAATTCTTTGTGGTACAGATCAGGTAAAAGATGTTCTTGATTAAGAATGTCATATCCCAAAACCAAGTCGTATTCGGACAATTGATCTGGCACGACGACAAAGCGACCAGGCTTCAGGACATTGGTGGATAATCTTAAGGCTATTATTACTTCCCCTAGGACTGGAAATCGGACACTTCCTATTCCAGTGCACGCTCGAAAAGCGGTGGTTCAAGCATTGCGGGACTTTTTCTTTTGGTCATAACAGATTGGAAACAGCTGGCGATATAAGGCTCACCCTCTGACGTATCTACCAAACGCTTGTAGAGGCTCCATAGGTGGTTGATCCACTATGGTAACTTGCAAAATTAATGTCTTTTGGGGAGCCCTTATAATATGATAATGAATGATGTTCTCTGAGCTCTCATCCTCCTCTTTGGTTTCCTTCCTGTTTTCTTTTACTACTGCTGGTTCTGGTTCATTTTCATAATTGATCTTGGTTACGGCAGGTGAGTTTTCCCCAACTCGGTCATAATTATCATCAGGTGGGATGTCTTTATCACTAACTGTAACTAATACTGACGCCTGGGTCAACTGGTCCTGCCCGTGAGGGCTCTCAAAGATTGTTATTGGGGGCACCTGGATCGATGTTGTTTGGTGAAAAATTTCGCGAGGAATCTCCTGCGACCCTTCAGGATCATCCTCCTCGACCTCAATTCCCCAAGCTCCCCCTTCATATTCGTCTATTACTTCTGCTGTTGCTGCGGCTTCTGGCATGAGGTCTTCCATGCCAGAGCTCCCCCGTTTCCCGATCTTTGTGGGCAGTCTTTTCCTAAATGTTCATTTTGACAAAAGGGACACGTTATTCTTGGTGGTGCCGGAGTTTGGCCTCGGCCATTGGGACAATCCCCTACTAAATGGCCTACCTCTTTACACTTTAGACATCGATTTTGTTCAAGGTAGCAATCCTCTATGACATGACCTCGTTTACCACAATACATACATTGTGGCCGATTCCAACAATCACTCATGTTATGTCCTCTCTTCTTGCAATGGTTGCAGGTTGGAACTGCGGAGCCATTTTGGTTTCTTTGTTGATAATTTCTCTGCCCATTTCTAAATTCTCTTGTTGTGATTTGATTTGATGATTCATATCTTGGTGGCCTATAATTACTTGACGATATTGGTGTTGCATTGTTAGCAGCATTATTATCGTTTCTTTGAGATGTTACAGCTCGAAGCTGGGGTTGTGTTTGCATTTGTCGGCAACAACACAATCCCTCCTGAGTATCATATCTGGGTAATGCCATTTGATGTTGCATGGGAATGGTGGACATTTGTAATGACTGAGTCAAATCAACTATTTCTACGGCCGGATTTCTTTTTTCTTATTTCCGCGGTATACCTTGTCCACCATTATTACTAACTGCTCCCAAGGGGTTACTGAACCCTGGGTTACCTCTACTCCCATTAATGCAGTTTCTACTCGAATTTTGACCTCTTCCGGCACACTATCCAAGAACTTTTCTCGCACCATAGGCATTCTTTTTACATCATTTCCTGGAAATGCTCTTTGCGCCAGTCCCAACAATCTTAAAGCAAACAGGGGCACATCTTCCTCCTCTTTCATTACGGCTTTTGTAAATTCAGCTGTTTCTGTATTTACTTTCTTCTTCAAGTGTTCTCTGAACCACTGCAAAAGTTGGGACTTCACGAAGGGATATTCGGCCGATGTCGCTGCGACTATATTGTAAGCCTCCAAAGCAGACCCCAGGAGATGGCTTCCCAATAAGGCCACCATTCCCTCTGTTGATCCGGGGTATTGCACAGCGCAAAACTGCTCGAATCTGTCGAAAAACTGGACCATTGTTTCCCCAGTCTCGATCTTAAATTTGCCCAAAGGAATCATTTTCTTAGGCTTCCTATCTACTTCCATTGCGGATAACAAGGCAGTCATTTCTTCCATTAACTTGGTGTTCTGTTGCAACACTGATTGAAAGAACTGAGCATCCACGGTAACTACCGCTGGACTCTGCGTCGCTCTTTGATTTTCTGGATCTGAAGTGACAACACTGGACTGCATATTATATTGATTTGAAAGGGGGACGGGATCAGCCGGTGGTGTTTTCCCATCTTCGGTCTTCCCGTTCTCTACTAAATCATTCATTCCGTCGGGCATGATTGTGGGACGATAGTGGAGACTGAGTGACACTTTGTCAACACTCAGCTGCAGAGCCAGTAGTATTCCTAGAAGAAACAACTACGCTCTGCTACCACTTTATGTGGTAGGTTTTTAGTCCCCACCACAATTGAAGCGAGCCTCACCTGTAAATCTGGACGAGCCCACTTCTTTCTGGAAAGGTTCAGTTTCAGAATGGAGATGTTCCACCACGAAGCACTGAATTCTTTCGTTTTTGGGTGGAGTATTTTCTCTTGTTTCTAGTACGAGTGCGCACCGCTTTCTTTGGATATGCCGTCCCTTCTAGTATTTGCCGGCCTCTACAATCTACTTGATTTTCGCCAGGATTTTCCTATTTTTACAAAGTTAGCAAACTTTGGATCCATACGTAGCTCTAAAATCTCATAACCCGTGTACACAAGATGTATTGGGTGCACCATTGGATTATAAGTTAGCAATATAGAGTTTCCAGCTCAATTCCGGCCTACGCACATCGGCTGTTAGCCACAGCGATTATTGGAAGGTTACTTTACATTTTCCCCCTTTTGTTACTTCAGAATCCTATTTACCATCAGACCAAAAAACTTACCAAATAAATACCCTCGGCCAGCCTCTGATACATTAAGAAAGGACAAGACACAATTAAGGTATTTATTATAAGATTACGAAAATTAAATTTTTCAACAAATCTATTAACTATGAATAATTAATAAAAATGAAATCAATATATATATATGCATATATGCCATACATATATATACCATATTGAAAAAAAAAGGAATGAACAAGATAATAATGAATTATAAGAAAAACCCAAAAAAAAGTATCAAAAATATATACATTATAAACAAAAATAATAGGATAACATTTGTACTATATTTTAAACCCGGGACTATACTACACCCTAGCTAGCTTTGAAGAAGAGGCAACAATAAGCAATTCGACTTTGCGGGCGTGAGTCACGTGGTAGTTGTGTTTGGCTTTGAGGCAAAAGCGTTTTTTCTTTTTTTTAGAAATTTAAATCAACAGGTCTTCCACTCTCCCGCAAGCGAAAGATATGGCTCTCCCTTCACCAAAAAAAATTATCTTTATATTTAAATGCTATTATTAATTTTTTAATCCCAACACATATATATATATATATATATACGGCTAGAATTATATACATTATATAATCCACGCATATAGATAAAGAGAAAAACAATACATTAGAATTCTATTGCAAAGTTTGTATAATAAAAGTAGGTTGAAGGGCAACTGCGCCATCTGTTGTTAAGCCCTGAATATTATTATAGTATATAGTATAATGTACAGTATTAGTCGAGAGAGTCTGACGTTGGTTTTCGTGCGAGAGAGTCGTGTACAGAGACTGCTGCTACGCAGAAAGTGCTATTTGTGTTTTTAGCATTCTAAGAGTTAATCTAATGTTTTAAGATAACTCACGTGATATTATAATTTACAAGTGAAATAATTTATTATAAAAGTGAAGCCATTCCTAATATTTATTCGTGTTGAATTTATGCTTAAGATAAGCTACTATTTTCCTTTGGTCGTTGAAGAGACCGCATCATTGTTATACATTTTACTGTCGCAGAATACAGTAAGTCTAATTATTCCATATCACATTGTATGATAAAATTTAACAGAAATATTTCACTGTTTTATTTCTCTACAAAGATATAAATGTTTATGCAAAGACTATTTGTGCAGCATCGCATATCTATGTTCAAGATTATTTTAATATATCAAGTTGTTTACCTCTCTCTCTCTCACAAGTGTATTTAATGTTCCACGAAACCACGCTCTCTCAAATATTTATTACAGACTCGATTTCTATTTAATGCTCAAATATATTTGTATTATATTTAAGAAGAATTATTATTGTAAATAAAGTTGACAATCTCTGCTACGCATTTCTGTTGATAAGGATAAAGATATTATTTACTGAACTATTTATTAAAGGAATGTGACTTCTATATTCTACATTATTATTTCACAAGGATATATATATATATATATAAATATATAAATATATAAGATATACTATTAAAGATTATTCTTATATGTGCATCGTCTCATTCAAGCCTCTTCTTCTTTACCAAGTGACCAATAGTAGATGGAGTTTGTAGCCACTGATGAGTCCATCATCCTGTCTAGTAAAGCAATCTTCGGGAAGTTTTGATTTGTCTATTTCTTTAGAGCACACGGGGTATAAACCCAATCAACGCAAGTACCTGTATGAAAGGAAAGTTGATTACAAAACACTTGCGTAAGAAATAGAATGGCGACCGTTTAAACAGAACCTTCTAGCATCGTTTACACTGAAAATCTTTTATATTATCTACAATATACTTCAAGATTATTGAGGCGACTTTACTCTACATTGGTCTGAAGATATTCTTTTATGCTACAAAGAGCATTGAGGAAGCATTTCAATTTTTCAAAAGGATCATTTTCGGGGAGCAGAAGTATACAAGTTGCGAATCTTATTTTCCATTCCTCCACGGATCCATCATTCTCGGAGCAGATTTAGATGTCTTTGAGAAGAAAATTAATCTGGTATTATATTATTATGAACTAAAGAAATGTCTTCAGGTACTGTTCGTATGTATATAAAATACGAATACTGTAAGTAAAATAATTTCTTTTCATATTTCTTATGTAAAATATTATTTTTTTTTTTTTTCATAAAAAATAGCCATTTGTCATTTGGGTTCAATCCTCGCCTGTTATAAGTAATATATATACGATATTTGCTTAATTCTGATTGGAAGCGGCACCTGTGGACGTAGTGACGTAATCAAAGTTTGTGTAGCCTCGCGTTGCTGAAACATAGATTCCTTGTTTCAATATTTCATTCACATTAAAATATTCTTTAACATATTTTTTCTTTTATATAACTTTTTATTACTTGTACAATAAATATTATATATATAGATGGTATATATATAATTATATAGTATAAAATACTTTAATATTTATTTTTGTATATTCATAGAATATAGAATATTCTAGATTCTTAATCGTTCAAGATAGGTTGTTGGAGGCTAGTTTTTGTATGTAATAACGGGGTTGATTTTATAATAGTAAAGATATTATATACGGGTTCATTGGGCTTCATACCAGATATTTCCAGTTTTTACGCAGTTATACGAGACTTGTATTATAACTGTAAAATTTTGTCGTCTGCTTATTTACTTATTAACAGATGTTTTTTTAAAATGTTCTGAAATGCAACTAGAATAAATATTGATAAAAATATTTATTGAAATTTATATATTTTACATATATGTCATATATTTTATGAACATATATCCTACTGTATAGTTTGTGTATCACCTGTACGAATGTGAGAGGCTTATGCGTAATAGTTTCTTTCTATACTAAAATCCTTACATTGACGAGTTATCAACTGCAAATAAAATTTTGCAGAAAAATTAAAAATATTTCTTCTTCCTCATTTCCTCTCCTACTGTTTGCGAGAGAAATTCCAGTTGCAGTGAAAAAGTATTTTTTTGTATGAAAATTTTTCTACTCAAAATAAAAATTTTATTTATCCATTTTGTTTTCACAAATTTATTGTAGCCACAGAGGTGACTTGTGTGAAGTGTGCTATCTGAATGAAATCTGGGATATTTTAAATTTGCGTGGAGGTCAAGTACAAGCTCAAGTACAAGTACTAAATAATTTCATACATATATAGTAATTATATATATATATATATATATATATATAATATATATATATATATATAATATTATATATATATATATATATATATATTATATATATATTATATATATATATAGTATATATATATTATATATATATATATATATTATATATATATATATATATATATATATATATATATTATATCTTTGGGTTCTCCGGTATAACATATTGTTTGTTTTATACATGATTTTATTACATGATATATAATGTTCTTTTATTTTTTGAGGTACCTGTCAACAGAAAGGATTGCATCCTCCAGCGATCAACAATTTCAGATGTTCAAAATTGATCAGAGAATGTTACTTAAAGATCCGGAAAAGAAAGTTTCCCATGCTGCATCGGAACGAGGATATAAGGCACTGTTTTAGGGAGTTTTTCCTAAATATTAAGAGTGAAATTAATATATTTTTTTTTTATTACAAATAAAAAGATTATTTTTTTTTTACTATATATTTTAATATTTATTATTGAAGGCAAACGTCCTTTCATTTATTTACTAATTTATGTCCAGAAGTATCATTGAAGCAACTGCCAGAAAGTGTACGCCAGAGTAAGTTTTTGCATTCCATTCTTACGTGGTTTTTTTTTTATTGTATTATTTTCCTTTTCTATTTTCTGCTGTTGTGGGTATTTTTCGTGTTCTTGAATATAGGGTTTAATATTTTCTGGTCGTAATTTATTCATCATTCTCAAATGCCTTCTGATACAGAGGACAACATTGAAGTTTCCTCACACGATACAACGGAGCAAATTCCTCCTGCAGAGATAGCTCACGGGGCTGAATCCGTCAATTTAAATAATCATTCCTTTTCTCAGTTAAATAATTCTTCAAACATGGAGCGTCAAACGTTGAATATTGACCGTTTGAGACACTCTAAGCCAAACATACCTCTGTTAGTAGGGTTTATAAACAACTCCTGGGTTGGACCGGAGCTTGGATCATGGTTTACTGCTATAGATTTATACTTCCAGGATGAACAGATAACCTCCGATGTCGAGAAATTACGGAGCTATGTACGTTTTGTGAATATGAAGGAGGGTAATGCTTCATATCTCATCAGAAATACACCGGAACTCTTCCGGGCTGATAATTGGGAAGATTTTAAGAAGAATCTGTCGTATTGCTTAAATCCTTTGGTCTCTATTAGTTCTTTCGAAGCTTTCAGTGAGTTCATAAATGTAAAATGGTCTCATAATCACTCACTTCCAGAGTTCATAACGGAAGCGCAAAAAGTTTTACAAACTTTCCTTGATTCAGCGGCGTTAATGCATGACGTAAAGTTTAGTGACGAGCAGCGTCGTTTACTCTTGTTTTCTATGTTGTACTCAAATTCCAAACCTCAATTTCAACGAATCATACACGAAGATTTTGATGTGAATAATTCAATTCCGAAGCAGATTCAAACTTATTTGAAGAAAACTCACTCTTTAAATAATGGTAAGATGGCGTCAGCGTCAAATAAAGCTCCAAATCCAAATTTTTCTACCACAGTGTATCACACACAAACTGAAAAAAATGTGGCTCCACAATCTTTTCACCAGGCTCATACAGTAAAAAGTAAGCCTCGGAATCCTCAAAAGTCATTTTCAAATGCAAATTCCTTATCTCCAAAGCATCAGAATACGCAAAAAGGTGTGTTTTGCCGTAACTGTGAAAGACATGCCCACCATACTTCTGAATGCGTGTTCGGTTCTTTTTGTTCAATGTGTTACAAGCCACATATGCGGGGGTCTCAAAGAAATTGCCAAGGCACATTCTGGGAACCTTATTCACCGCAGGGTATTAAGAGGGTGAAAGTTATAACGCCAGTCGAGCGTGAAAATTACGAAAGAAATCAGACGAATTTCTATAGGGGTTCAAATTCTAATGTTCATAGGGGTTCAAATTCTCATTTTCATAAGGGTCAAAGAGTAACTCAAGGGGAAGTTACCAGGTAAATCATTGCTACAATATGCCAAATTCATATCATAAGAGTGTAAATTATGATAGACGCATGACAGGTAGGTCAAATAATTATTCAAAAACCGAGCTGCGAAACGCCGGAAACAAAAGTTGTAGAGCAAATTCTCCGCACACGTACCAATTTGCAGAGAACAATTTAGAGTCTCAAGTGCACTTATTGGATCCAAATTATAATCCAAATAAGCAATTTCATTATAAATCTGAGAAATATAACTCACAAAGGCATGCAATGTATTCTAAAAATTCTTATTTTCCGCATCAATCAGTACGAAATCGATGCTCAAATTTCCGTAATCCGCCGAGTTTTGATCGAAATCAGGATCAGTTTTCTTCTTATTTTTCTAAGTCGAATTTTTGAGAAAGGCTACGAGTTTTCTGCCTCAGAACGTCGTAGTTGCGCCATTAGAGGCTAATATTACAAATATTTTCAATAATACATCGTCTGTTTCAAATGTGTATAAAATAGATGATATTCCTGCAATAGGTAAGAGCTATTTTCTAAAGGTAAAACTCACAGTAGAGTATGAGTTTATCTACGAGATGTCAAGCTATCTTGACATAGGTTCAGGTGTTTCTTTATTACGCCAGGGGACGTTCGAAAGGTTAAGAAAATACTATCCTTTAGAATTGAAAGAGGATAACATAGTGCTAAAATCCATATCTGGAAACGTGATCCCAAATCTGGGTCGTGTAAAGCTCCAGCTTCTGTTGAACGATAGACTGTTCAATATTCACGTAATTATTGTCAACAACCAGTGTACTACTTTCAGTGGGAATATGTTGTTAGGCACTGATGTACTCGCTTCGTTGCCCATTTCTTTTGATTTAAAGAATGAAATGTTAATTATGAATGACGAAAGGGGCACAAGTAGTATTCCTTTAACTGCGTGGAGTCCGCTCCTTGATGATAAAAATTCTGTTTTTAATCCATTATCACATGATAAAAATGTTCTTAACGACGATTTTAAAGTCGATAATACTGTCTCTTTTTGCAAAACGCAATCTATTAATTTCGAGCACGAGTCTTATATTCATGAACTTTCAATTTTCGATGATGAAAGTTACGATTTGTTTTTGCCGAGTACTGTTCAATTTAATGCTTATTCAACGACGATATTGTCCGTTGATGTTCGTTCAAAGGCGGGAACCTTACCCCCTGAAGAAGTTTACCTCGTTTCTGAGAAAAATATTGTTTCAAATGTCATTTTTGCCAATGTGTTAAGTGGTGTAAAAGATGGCACAATTTTAGTCAAATGTGTTAATTTAAGTTCAGCTCCAGTCACTATGGATAAAAATACAAGGGTTTCTAAAGCAAATTCTTTGGGTTTTCGTAGTTCTTGTCGTCTTACAGTCGATACGTGGATCCCGATGTCTCTTTCTATTTGATTCTTAATTTGTCTGTATATAGGGAAATTCTGCTTTCAAAGTCGAAGAAAGAAGCGGACTTAGTGGTGTTACAGGATGCGTAACAGTTAGAAACCATCCTTGATTGATTTCTTAATAGAAAATAAAGAAGTAGTTGCTCTTAGTAATGATCGTGTCGACATATGTCCTTTGGGTAAGTTTAATTTAGAATTAACGTCCGATCGTCCGACTTATTTATTTACTCCAAATTACCTTCTCCCGCACAAATTTCAGTTCAGATATGATAGCGGGTGGAATACAATGCATGTTGGCATGGGATATATAGAATCCTTCTGATCACCGCACTTCGCATCCATTCTTGGTTTCTTCCAGTCAAAGGGAGTCTAAAAAAGGAAATTATTTTTAGATTTTTAAGGAAATTAGTTTGTCAATTTTTGTATGTAAATAAAGTTGCAAATCTCTGCTACGCAATTTCTGTTTGATTAAGGATAAAGATATTATTTACTGAACTATTTATTAAGGAATGTGACTTCTATATTCTACATTATTATTCACAAGAATTATATAATATATATAATAAAATATAATAAATTATTATTATAAATATAATAATTAAAATTATTTCTTATTATGTGAATCGTCTCATTCAAGGCCTCTTCTTCATTTCCAAGTGACCAATAGTAGATGGAGTTGTAACCACTGATGAGTCCATCATCCTGTCTAGTAAAGCAATCTTCGGGAAGTTTTGATTTGTCTATTTCTTAGTGCACACGGGGTATAAACCCAATCAACGCAAGTACCTGTATGAAAGGAAAGTTGATTACAAAACACTTGCATGAGAAAATGAAATTGGAGATTTTGGAAGAATGGTAATCTGTTCTATGACATCATATATCATATGTTGTAGGAAAGTTAGTTAAAATCGAATTCAAACGCTTTGTTTTTATTTAAAATCATTGTACAGTACATCCTAGAAATTTTATATTATAAAATCCTTCCTCGGGAGAGGGAAGAGGTATTATATATATAGATATTATAGATATATATATTATTATAAATCCACGCAAATATAGTTAAATAATAATGAAAAATAGGATTAGAATTTACTATTTTTAAACTTATTCTATATCTAGTAGGTTGAAGGGCAACTGCGCCACCTGTTGTTAAGCCTGAATATTATTATAAGTACTTATAGTTTTCGTATGATGACTAAGTATTAGTTGAATCAGAGTCGACGTTGGTTGTCGTGCGAAGAGAGACGTGTACACGCAAACTGCTTGCTACGCAGAAAGTGTATTCCGTGTTTTTAGCTTTCTAAGAGTTGATCCAATGTTTTAAGACAACTCACGTGATATTATATTTTCAAGTGAAATAATTTATTATAAAAGTGAAGCCATTCCTATTTATATTTCGTATTGAATCTATGCTTAAGCTAAGCTACTATTCTCCTTTGGTCGTTGAATAATATAAAAATAATTTTAATATTTAAAAATATAATCCTTTCTAAGACATTTTTGCTCCTGTGATATTTTTCGAAAAATTCTTTGTTACACGGGTATAGTGGTTTATTGAAAGAGCCCGTTCGGGGACCTTGCCTGGGATACCCCCAAGGACACTCATCCCATTTGGGATGATTTGCCTGTGATACCTATAACCACACTAATCCTTTTTGGGATATTTTGACCGTTTACTATTACCATTAAAAAAAATTTAAAAAATCAAAACTCCGATTTACAATATCTTCGCATAATAAAATTACGGTTATAATAAGTTTCTTTTAAAAAATCAGTAAAAAAGTGCATTATATATATATATATATATATATATATATCTATATTATCTATATATATATATATATATAATATATATATATAGTATATATATAAATATATAATATATATATATATATTATATATATATATATATATATATACTAATATTATATATACTTATATATATATATATCCATATTATATATATATATAATATATATATATATAATTATTACCATATATATATATATATATATATATATATACCATTATATATTATAGTAATATATATATATATATATATATTATAATTATTATATAATATAAAATATACTATATATTAATTTATATATATATGTAATATATATATATATATAATATATATATTATACTTGTTAAGTATATATACTACTATATTATATTATTGGTTATATATATATATATATATAATATATATTATATTATATACTATGGTATATACTGGGATATATATATAGTATAATTTATAATGAATAAAATATATATATACATATAGTATATAAGATAAATAAGATATATATATATATATATAAGGGATATTTTATACAGATGAATATATATATATAATAGTAAATAAATTATCTCATATTATATATATATATATATATATATATATATATACCTACTATTATATATATAATATATATATTACATATAGTATATATATATAGTAGTATTAATATATATATTTATATAATATAAGTATTATATTATATATACTATATATATTATATATATTATATAATATACTATATATATATAATTCTTATTTATCTTCTTTTATTAGGAATTGTTTATCTTCCTTAGCTGTCATTGAATCTGTTTTGTGAAGTCAGAGAAACAGGTTGCGAGACTTGTTAGGCAAAGGGCCTATCTTGCCAGTCTTCACACATCCACCTTGATTGATGTATTTCTCCTTTCTTGGAACAAAATTTGCACGTCTGCCTCATTTTGGTGTAATATGGCATGTGTAGAGAAGTGGCATCTTGTCTTTTCTCAATAGTGGGAACAATTGCTCGTTGACCTCTCTTGGGCATTGGAACTTCTGCACACTGAAGGGTTTGCCTTTTTACCCTTGAAACATTGGTCTTGAAGGAAATGCAGCTTTTAGAAACATCTAATCTGAATTCTTTTAGGCTAATAACCTTCTCTCCTAGTGCTTTACAGTCTCTCTTGTAGAGAATCCAAGCATTGCAAATGCAGAGGTCCACAGCATACCCAAAAAGCTTCATATAATACCAACGAGTCCTCATTGGTGATTTATACAGATGTGTTAACATGTCACTTTTATCTATACCTCCCATATGACCATTGTACAATTTAATCACATGAGGGGCAGCGATTTCCATCTTGGTCCTCGTTTCCTTGTTCCATCTCAATACTGTTCCAATTGGTTCAATGCCATCCATGGTCTGTCAACAGGACAGTCACAATTTTATTCTCTTTTCATTTTAGTGCGAGAATTCCATCCTTCGAACAATAGTCTAAATCTCCTCTGGGTATTTTTTTTTCTCCATCTCCTTTGACAGCCTAAGATTAGGGTTTCCGATCCTGTTCTCCCTTGCTGTGCTGACATACTTGCATCCATAATTATCCCTCAGATATTCAGCTAGGGTCAAGCTAGTGAAAAAGTTGTCAGCATAGATGATAGTTTTCTTAGGATTTTTCAATGTCTTAACCAAAGTGACAACTAACTTAGCAGATAACTTTAGTTTCTCCACCTCTGAAGAAAGTGAGACAGGATGTGCAACAAAAGTATTTTCCCCTTGGTACATTATCATATCGTGAATGAAGCCATCAACTGAAGCACGACAGAAGAGTTTGAAACCCCATTTGTCTGGTTTAGTAGGCAACCTGAGGAACTCTAGTGGAAGTAGCCCAATAGTCATCTACACAGGGAAGTCTAGATATGCCCATATATAGGGACACCTAAGAACAAAATAAAGTCATGTTTGTCGATTCTAAATTGTGAGTTTACATCCTGCTGGCGGGCGTACAAATTAGACTGGTATACAATTTCATCTATCAGATCCATTGTGAATAATGAGTTGAAGTATTCAAAGGGAACCATGACACAACTGGGCTTCGGGTGTTCATACTTAGAGTGTGCTGTACTAGTGATGTCCTTTTTCTCCCAAAGCAATCTTGGTTTCTTATTTGGGGGAAGGTTTTCATCACTGCTCTCCTCACCAGAGTCCAAGTAGGTCCTGTGGTGATACAGCTGTACTCTGAACTGAAAGAAAGGATAAGTTGGTTATGGAGCATTATTGTAAATTAAACTTCATCCTCTCAATGAAATTGCTTATCAACCCATTCATTTTACTTCCATTATTTATATATTATATATATATTATATTTATTTATTATATAATTTATATATTTATCTTATTATATATATATTTTATATTATATATATATATATATAGTATTATAATATATATATATATATATATATATATATATATATAGTTTATATATAATAATATTGTTATATATACGTGATGAAATTGTAGTATATTTAGTGGGTATACTACTATATATTATATATATTAATATTATTATAATAGTTTTAGTATATATATATATATATATATTATATATATATATTTTAATATATTATTATATATATATATATATATTATATTATATTTAAGAATAAATATTATATGAAGAGCAGAT
>JABUQX010131343.1:0-23555 GCA_015478945.1 Trachelipus rathkii | reverse complement strand
GTTTGTAAATTAGATGGAGCATTTTGTTTCTCCCAATGTGAGCATAATTTACATGTAACCCAAGTGCAATGTGCATCAGCAAATCCAAGGAAGTTAAATACAGTAAATTTCCAGATTTAGCTTGGTAGTATAGTACATCTTTCTCACATTTAATTCGAGACTGATGCATTTTAAATGAGTTGGGAATGCTTCTCCAGTTAAAGGCATTATGTTTCTTAAAACTGTTTAATAAGAGCCTAAGGGTACGATCGTTTCTTTGATCGTCTAATATATCGAGATCATTTATGTTTGTGTCTGCAATTGAAATGTGATTTATGAAAATAGTGTGTGCATGTAATGAAGAATTTCTAGGGATATGAATGCCTTCGGCCACAACGAGAATTTCTTCACCATGTATGTAAATAAGCTGTTTTTGGGCCATATCTGGCAAAAGATGGTTCTCACGTAAAGCACAGGTGCCTAAAATCAATGGGTGATCTATCATATATTTGTGAGGGGTTATGAAGAAAGCTGAAGGCTGGGTAGTGAATCCCAAAGGGAATTTGAGTTTTACTTCTACATAGTGCGTGATAGGTATTCGCACTTTACTTCCAAATCCACTAATGGCTTTTACTCCTACTTCGGCCGAAGGAAATGTCTGTTGGTCAGTTACAATTGATGGTATTAGGTCAGAACTAATCAAGTTCACACCAGCTCCACTATCCACCAAACAATCATAGCTAAGAGCGTCCATATCATTTAAAGAAACCCGAACGACCAATGGGTCAATGTCGGCTTGACAAAGATTAATGGTAACAACCATATCTTCATCTTCAGGAATTAAGGATTCTGATGGTATCTGAATATTTTCTGTAATAACTTCTGAAATATTATCTGGAATAACTCTTTTAGGTGAGTCATGATCTAAGTCCTTTTCCACAAGAGGACTCACTTCTGTGGGGACTGGAAGTTTACCGGCTCTTCTCGAGACTCCTCAACACCCCGGCATTGGCCTTCAAAATGAGACTTGTTACAGTAGTTACAAGGGTCGAGATAAGGACGCTCATCACGTAGACGGGAAGTCTGTTCATTGGTTGGAAGAGATTTCCTGTAATAAATACTTTTGACAACTGCACCGGAAGGGTGTTCGTTAGGTAACCTATGGGTATTTTGTGCTTGACGTGGTGGAGTTCGCTGAGGACAATTCATCCCCGGGTGAGGACCACTGCAAAAGGGACAAACAGCCCTGCGAATTTTCTGGGGAGAAGACGAAAGAGATCTGCGTGACCTGCAATCAGCCCTTAAATGGCCTTTCTTTTTGCAGTAGCCACAAATACCCAGATATTTGTAGCATTCACGCATTTCATGACCGACCTTTTCGCAAAAATCACATAACATTTTTTTGCGATCCTCCTGATCGGTGTATGTTCTTCCGCGATTTGGGGTTCGGTTATTTTCAGGTGGAGAAGAATTTCGACGGTTGTCGCGATAGAAACGATTACTACTGTCTTTTTGAGGAGAATTTCGAGTACCATTCTTGGAAGAACGGTAGGTTTTCTTATGATTTTGATGACGTTTTTCCTCTTCAATTTTGAGGTTTTCCGTCCAACTGGGTGACAAGGTGTCAATCAATAACAGACTCGGTTGTTTCGTTTAGTTCATCTTTCTGTACTTGCTATTGAAAATGATTTCACCGGAAAACAGACCTTTCAGGGTATGTTTTGATGATGTGGATTAATGTTCATAATATTTTTCTGTCATTTGTGTCAAGGGAATCAGCAAACCCCACGATGTCTTCCCAAGAGGTACGCCAAGTTCGGTTATTTTCTTGCATATTTATGTACTGTCTAACTCCTTGTTCTATGTGTGGTGGAAGACTATATAAAAAGGCAGTACGGAGAGATTCGTGTTCTCGCATGTCTAGACCACGATAAGCGCGTCTAGCCAAGCGCTCTAACCTAAGAGCGAACATACGAATGCTCTCATTTCTATTTCGACGGGCAGAATGATATGCCTGTAACTGACGTTCTTTCTTTTTCTTTTCCTCATCCTCATACCATTGGATGAGGGTTTCACGGACAGAAAAATAATCTCTATCGTCTTTAATGACTAGGCGATAGAGTTGAAGAAATTGACCTTCCAATTGTCTGCCAAGGAGTCGCAACCATTGATGATATGCATTCGGATAGTGAAGCCGGCAGTAAGCTTCAAAATCCTCTAAATATAATAAAAAGTTTTGATCAGTTTCAATTTTGTATTTACCCGGGTCCACTACCTTAAGTTTTTGTGAATTTTTTAGTAGCTGAGATAAAAGCAAAATGGCTTCTTCCATCTTATCAATTTTTTGTTTGATGGCTGGACCAGAGTACATGTCACAAGATTCGGGTCTGTTGTATAAAGTTGTTTGCGATTGTGGCTGTGATTGTGGACAATGTGTCAGATTACGATAAGGAATTTCTGTTGACCTAGGAGGTGGTGTTAAGTTGTATGTATTATTATGTGAATCAGGTCTTCCTCGATTTTGGAAATATGGGAAAGACAAATGATCATGATATTCGGTATCACTGTCAATAATCCTAGGGGGTTGTGAGAAATTATCATTTCTGTGTCTTTGGGAGGACCATTCGCGAGTATTGTGATGTACCAAATTAGGTCTTTCAAGTGGGTAGTCATCCCTACGTGTTCTAGAAATAGTGTGGTAATCAGTATTATAAGTATTATAAGGAAAAGATACAGGTTTACGAGATTGTAAAGAAGGGTTTATGTTAGGAGGCTCCTCTAAGTTGATGAGCGGTTTTTCCTGTGGCAACATTATATTTTGATTTTGAAAACTAGAGTGTTTATGACCTTGTAGTGAGACTTTATTTGTCCTTAAATTTCTAGGTCTATCAAATATATGTAATTCGCGTTGTTCAAGTCGTTTTTCTAATATTTGTTTTTCGGCATTAAATTTTTTTAACACCCGATCAAGTTCCATCATAGAAGTGACTCCATCTTCATCTTTAGAGTCAGGGTTTTCATGTGTACAACTATTCAAAGCTATAGCTTGGGCGTCTCCCTCACGTGATTCAGGGTTAACTGTGTCAGAACCACGTGGGTCGTGTAAAAATATGTCCCTAATTGAATCTAAAGCAGTGTTTTCCCCCTGTTGACCTAACAAATCAATTTCGGTTTTATCCCCTTCATCAATAGAGGATAAATCCAATTTATCTGTATTTTCGTCAACAATTCGGTGAGATTCAGACATTTTTATGATTATTGTTTACAAAAAAATTTTTTTAAAACTATTTAGAAATACCTATCCCTTTGCAATAAGGGATATTTTGGGATCAGTTCAATCTAGGATTTCAGTATTCGATTTTCAAGAAAAACTCACTAGGAAAGTTATTTACAAAAATTTGAGTATTTTCAAAGCAATAAAAGTGACGGATGATCTGAATCACAAAACCCAGCGCAACCAAAGCAGGAACACACAAAGTTCCCTGTCGGGCCGCCACTTTTATTTTCTAGTATTTATGTAGTGGAGAGTGAAGTGACCGGTTAAGAAGTAACCACTGCTATAAACACTTCACCCTCCTTCAATTGCTAAGTTTTTATTAGAATAAAAATATTAGGAGAAAGAGGTAAATAAAATAAGGGAAAGTTACCTTCATTGGTTATTTTGATTAGAACTTCTCTAATACTGTTGTTGAGAAGATAGTAATAACCATGCAAGCATCAAGCGTTCTCCCAACTCCAAGGTAAAAGGCGGGACTTTGTGGTTGCTCACTGATTACGTGTATTTTGGGGTGTGAAGTCAAGCAAGAGTTTATTATATTGTTATATAGTAAATTAGAAGGTGAATAAAAAGGGAATAAGGGATAGCTTTATTAACAAAAGAGAAGTGATATATTTTCAGTATAGAGCCTTTTTCACCATAATATAAGGAAGGATTTTTATACAAGAGTTTTGAGATTGTTCAAAAATCAAGAGAACAATCAAAACTCAACAAATACCATAAGAAATACTCACAGTTTATTTATACTTATAATTAAGATTATGATATGATTGTTCCTAAAGCAGGGGAACAATTTGGATTCGAATACATTAAGAAATACCTTAAGATTGAAACTGATATTTTATTGTTATTAGGATTTGATTTGATACTGCAAATCGTACACTTGGTAAAATTTATTTAAACTTAACTTAAATTAAGAGTATGGGTGCTCGTCCCATAAATTAGGAGTTAACTTTGTTGGTCTCAATACAGCTAGCGAGTATTGATTATCTTGATTCAAAAGCACAAAAACAAGGCAAAAGGCAAAAGCACATGACAAAAGCAAAAGCAAAATGTATGGTCTGAAGGTTTAAGCCAAGGGATTAAGGCGAAGGATTTAAATCGAAGAAAAGAAACCGGATATAAAAAGCCGGATATAAAAAGCCGGATATAAAAAGCTGGATATAAAAAGCCGGATATAAAAAGCCCTATTAAAAATAATCGAGAATTAGCTTCATGATATTCATTAATTATAATAATTATTTATAACCTATTTATTGATTTATGATTACTTTCATATGGTTTTAAGAGAAGAGATTAAGTTTTCTTACCCTATCATTAATAATGTCGGGAAGAGGCTTTTCTTTTACTGAAAGAATGGGAACCTTTCACAAATTCACAAATAGACTGTAGTATGAGGAAATAACTGTAAATAATTTGGATTTATAAGCTAAGTTAATTTAAATGGCTATTTGTATATAATTAAAATTATTAAGTTTAAATTATATTTTATTAAATTTGTTTGTTTATAAACTTGTAGTACTGACCTGCATAAACTTCAGTTTCCGCATACAGGTCTTGGTACTTTTTGTTAGTTGTTAGAGCCGTCTTTGTTTAGAATATTAATCAGCTTCACTTTAATTATTTATACAAAACTCTTGGTTTTGTTGGACTTTGCTTTTAATAATAACAATTAATACTTAAATATGTATATACTAAAAAGAGAAAGAATATATATTTATAGATATAAATTAATGGGCAACATTTGGAACAAAGTGAGCATAATAATAATTTAATAATAAACTCTCCTTATAATTAAACACAACTTTTTATGATTCCAATTTATGGAATAATATTTCTTTAATTAAAGAAAATCATCACTCGTCAAACTTAAATCTAGGTCACCTCTATACTCTATATATATATTATATGTATATCTATATATATATATATATATATATATAATATATATATATATATATATATATATATATATATATATATGATCAAAAAAAGGATGGTATAACAGGTGGTTTTGGGGTGTCAGATGAAAATTGAGAAGATAGGAAAGGTGATTGATTTCTGTGAGGGGAGAGGTTTGTGTGTTAAGTAATACTTTCTTTAAACACAAGAGTATCCATAAGTATACTAAGTTGGTGTAGGTGAGAGGTATCGAAGTGAAAAGTTGATTGATTTGTGTTGCGTGAAAAGGAATGTTGAAGTATGGTATTGGATGTTTAAATCCACGTGAGGGGTTTAGGAATGGGATTATCGGATCATGAAGTTCTATGTAAAATTAAGTTAGTGGGACTTGGATGGAGAGGAAGGTGATTACGACGGAATGAAGTGTTGGAAAATAAGAGTAAGTTTAGTCTGAACAAGTAATAAGGATATGTATGTTAGAACGCTCGCAAGTAAATCAGTTGAAATTTGTGAACAAGTTGAAGCTGAAAAAATCTGGAAAGCAAATGAACGAAGCAATTGTTAGCAGTGCAAAAAGAAGTATGTGGGTGTCTAAAATAGGAAATAAGAATGATAACAGTGAGTGTTGGAATGAAAGAGGTGATGCAAGCGATTTAAAAGTAAGAAAGAGAGTGATGGTTGAATGTACTAAAGCAAATGATGAAGTTTCAAAAGAAAGAGCTTTGGAATTATATAAGGAGGGAAAAAAGGGAATGCTAAAAGATGCATACGTAAGAGAAAGAAGAGGTAAATGAACAGTTTGGAAGGGAGGATGAATGGCGGACATACAAGGGAATAGGAAGCTCTTTTGGAAGGAAGCGCGAAAGGTTAAGGAATGAGAATAAGGGGGAACCTGCTTAGAATAATGAATAGGGATGGTGTTTTGCTAACTGATGAATTGTTATGAGTGGAATGTGGAAAGAACACTTTGAAAAACTGTATAATATTGGCAGCTAATGCATGAGGTGATAATGACTGTTGAGGGTTTGTATTGGTACAAGAAGGAATAGGTATTTTGGGGAGAGGTTATTAGCAAAGAGGAGGAAGTGGGTAGAGTGAGAAAAGTTGAAGAATGGTAAAATCTGCAGGTATAGATGAAATTTACTGTGAAATGATCAAGAAACGAGGCAAGATGGTGATTGCATGGATTTTGGAAATTATGAATAAAGCGTTTATGGAGGTATAGTTTCGAGGAATTGGAGGAGGAGACCAGTAATAGTACCTTTATATAAGCGTAAGGGGGGGAAAGGAACTGTAAGGAAATTATAGGGGTATTTAGTTTATTGAGTGTTGTTAGGGAAGATATATGCTGTGTTTTGGTCGAAAGAGTTCGCCGAGTGACTGAAGGACTGAATTGGTGAAGAAACAAGGTGCGTTTAGGAGTAGTAAAGGATGTGTGGATCAAAATCTTTACATTGAAAGCAAATGACAGAGAAAATGCGAGAGAGAGGAGAATAATTGTATTTAGGTTTTATGGATTTGCAACCAGGGGTATGAATAGGTTAATAGGGAGGTCTATGCAGGTGTTATGATATATAGTGTTTTGACCAAAGTCTTCTCTTCAATCAGGGGTGCTTCTATGTGCATGCAATGGACAGAATAAATGGTGTCAAAATTGACTTGGTTTTAGTATTAATAGCGTGTAGCGAGCCCGGCCAGAAGTAGTTGTGTTATGTCTACCATTGGCTCTCTCACATATCTGTATACTGATGGGATGGGGTTCATGATAAAAGATTGTGAAGCCGTGGGTGACAGCGAAATGAGAGTCACAGAACTCACTGGAGGGTGCCCCTACTTATTGATCTGCGGGATGACTTTGGTTTTGTGTTTGACGAATTCTGAAGAAGTTTTGAGGAGGATGGTAGAAAGATTTGGCAGAGGCTGATGTTAAAAAGAAGGGGTTATGAAAGTAACGTGACCTAAGATTAAGGTTGTTATGCGTTGTGAGTGAAGGACACTTCCTCAGTGTGAAGTTATGTTTAGATTGATGTGAGCAGCTTGTGAACAAGTTGTCTGAGTTTACATATTATAGGGGTATATGTTGGATGATGAGATAAGGGAACGGATGATGCACTCTTTAGTAGCGCGCAAATAGTTTTGTGCATCAATGTCAGAAGCGTGTCTGGTGCAATTAACATCGTTGTGTGAATTAAAGGGGTGTGAACTGTCATTAGTGCGCTGCCTATAAGGGTCTTACCATCGAGGTTATGTCTGTTTACCAGTGTGTGAGTGTGTATAGTAGTTGAGGACTATCGGTTCCTGGGAATAAGAAGTATTGAATCTAAAGTTCCAATGTTTCAGATGGACAATCTTAGGGGCATGCTAGGGTGTGAGAAGAATTGATAAAATGAGAAATGAAGCATATTAGAGAGTTGTGTGGTGTGTAAAGAAAGGGGTAAATCGAGAGAAATAAATAAAAGTATGTTTGAGATGGTTTGGTCATGTGAAAAAGAAGAATGGTAGTCGGTTTTAAAGCAGATGTATAGTGAGGAGTGTGTTGGGAATCGACCGGCTGGGAGATTGAAGGAAAAGTGGATGAGTCAGTAATAAGGAATGTCTGAAGGAGAAAAATGTGAGTTTGGAGGAGGCGAGAATAAAGGTGCATAAAAGAGAGAATGGCTGGGGTTTTTGTGAGGGGTATGTTGTGGGCCACCGGGGTCAAGGGATGAACCCTTATACTGATGAGATACCCATAGTGAGGGTCCGTCGCAGTCCCGTGAAACCTATAGGATGGATTTTATGACTGCGACGAGTCCTTACTAATTAATGGAAAGAGGAGTGGGGAGGGGAAGGCTGGGCTTCTTTTTCGACCTTTGTCATATTCTTCTACTCTACTGCTTTTCTGATGCTTGTTACGCACCTTACCACCAGTCTTGGGGGAAAAAGGTAGATGAAGATAGTATATATATATATATATATATATATCCATATATATATATATATATATATATAATATATATATATATATATTTTTATATATATTATAATATATATATATATATATATATATATATATAATAATAATAATAATCAGATCATGTGAAAAGTAATAATTATAAGCCCTAGAGCACTAATAAAACGATTTATTAAAGTATAAACTCTACTTTATATATTGTATACCTCCTTTAACATATTGTATTTACCTGTATTTTAATGCCAAATACCCTAAAAAGACTTGATATATATGAAAATAAGTAATTTAAAAAAAAAAAACAAAAAAAACCAAAAAATTTGGCTGGTCTTTTTTTAAAAAAAAAAACGTGTTTTTTTTTTAAAAAAACGAACGTTTTTTTTTTAATCCCAACCCTATTAATAGTAAATGTAGATATATACCCTATAATAATATTATTATATATATATATTATAATAATCTTATATATTATATATATATATATATATATCTATTACCTATTAATTATTATATTTATATAATATAGTTTATATATATACATATAATAATATAATATACATATAGTACAGTATTGATACTGATCTCCTATATATATATATATATATATAGTATACTATATATATATATATATATATATATATATATATATATATATTATATAAGATCTGTATGAACAAAGAACGTTTTATATTATTATATATTTCACCATCCCTTCTGGTAGACTTTTCAATAAGTCTGTCGGTGGATCGGACCTCTTACAGAACGCTCTCCAGATCCCTCTGTCTTCGTAAATTCTGCTGTCTTCCGACCTCTATTTCCATCGTATGTTCCTCTGTCGCTCACTCTTCCTCCAGTGCGTTCCATCCATTCTTTTCCTAGGGTCTTCCGACGGTCCTCCGGTCAAGCGGCCTCCATTCAGCATTCTTTTCGGTCCCTGCTTTTTCTCTCCATTCTTTTCACCATTGCCCCGCTACCATCAGTAGCTGCTGTTTGTATTGTGTTCATTCCACAGAGTCGATTTCACAATTCTCTCCTTATGTCCTCATTTCTTTTTCTGTTTCTCAGGGGAACCCCTTTAATCAACCTCAGTACCCTCATCTTCGCTGCATCTATCCTTTCTTCTGTACTATATTTAGGGCCCAACATTCAACCCCAAATATCAGTAACGGTCTCAATACCGTTTTATATACTATCATTTTCACTCCTTTGGATATTTCTCTCTTCTTTAATATTGGGTAAAGTGCACCAACATTTTTTGCAAGTTTTTTTCATTTTTTCCCCCAACTCAGCCTTCATCCCCTTCCCACCCCTCCCACCATCACCCCCAAATATTTGAATTTCTTCGACCTGTCTCAGTGCAGTTCCTTCTATCCTCATGTTTAAATCCTCCTTCACCCTAGCCTTTCATAATTTCTGTCTTTTCGGTGCTTATTTTCATATCCAATCTTTTCATTGGTCATTCCATCTGTCCATCATCTCCTGTAGATCAGTTCCCTCCTCCTATTAGGGCTGCGTCGTCGGCATAGACCAGGATGTGCTCCGCATTTTCCTTCTATAAAAGTTGCTTTCACAAACCGTCAATCCAGTATATATTATGTAACTCAGTTACGGCGATGAGAATGCTTCCATTGTCGTCTACTCTCATCGTAATCTACCCTGATAACAACTCTCCATCCCGCCATTAACGTCCCCATTATCTTGGTCTTCTGGGTAAGATGCTGGATATGCTGCTTGTTTAATGGTTGTTTATTGAGCTTATTGAGTTGATCACGAATACTCCAGGTTCTCCCCCCACCTTTCCAATTACTTTTCTCTATTTATCCTATCAAATGCTTTTTCCAACTCCAAAAATGCCATAACAGCTTTCTTGTTCCACTCTAGTCTTTTCTACCAACATTTTTCATATATAGAAATCTACTTGGCTCCGTTGTGCTTCTCATCTCTGAATTCCGATTATTTGCCCACTCTCCAAGATTCCCTACTTCGTACGGCTACTTTGCGCAGTTTATATAGAATTATACTCTCTCTCTTTCTTTTATAGTAAAGGCATAGTTCAATCAGGAAATTCCGGGTTCCGGCCCGGCAATTCTGTGATTCGGGGACTTCCGGCTAATCTCCCTCTCCGGCCGGAACCGAAAATTTCAGTTCCTGGTACACCCCTAGTTCTGCCCCTATACTCACAACCTGTGAGTGGTGGAGAGATTATTATTTCACTGTGCCAATTATTAATAAACCTATATATAAGATATCAATATGTTGGTATATCAATATATCAATTTATTAATATATCAATATCATGAATGTAAGGTTTAATTTCATGAATTTATATTAGATTTTTTAATAATTGAAGGTGTTATTTATTCAGTTTTGCTTTTCTAATGCTTTTATATAGTGTAGATTAATATATGTACATTTCAAGATTCTAAGAGTTCATTAATAAAAAATGACAGCTTAGTTTTTTTTTTTTTTTTTAGTTTTTTCCTAAATTGAATTTTATTCCCTTTCTAAATTTTTAAAAATGTGTGTATTAATTTTTATTCCAGATGTTGCAAGAGACTCAAGACTTTGTTGAAGTTCAAAAGCCATTGGTATCATTAAAGAATATCAGTGATGATGTAGAATTCTTTTTATTCAGAATGGCTCCTAACCTGGTAATATATATACCTATATGGTATTTTTGTTTCTCACCATGCTCACGCTTTATTTCTACTCCAAGAACCTCTCCTTCTTTCCATCAAACATTGGACATTTCTCACCCCTCTTACATTTCTCAGTACTCTCATCATCAGAGCCCATTATACAACAACGGAGTTACTTTGAATTTAGAATTGAATAAAAAATCTAATCAACAATTTGAACACAATACCTTGTAATCAATAGAGGTCCTTCACTTATGGTGTGCTATAAAGTCGGTCACAAAAGGGATTAAGACTTTCGAGTGTCAAACAGTCAGTATGTAGTAAGGGAAAAGGTATTCATCAATGAAAGTTTTATCAGTAAGTCAGTCGTAAACACCAATAAGACTTTTCTCTTGTATAATCAACCCAAAGGACAAAATCGATGAACCAATCTCACAAAATGAAGTCAGCAATAAACGAAGATCCAATAGAAAGTTTTTATGAATTAAATTATTCCAACATTAATAATATAAGTAAAATCAAATATCCGTATACATCAAAAACTAAATTCAAAGTTGAGCATAATCCTACAAAGAAAAATAAAAACAAATAGTTAAAAAAAACAACTCACAAACAAGAACGATACAGAGAAAATAAGCACATGCCCCTTCTTCGTGAAGCGTACCACTATCATACCTGAAATTAAATCAAGTATATTATAGTTTATTTTTTTTCCTTTTTTCCCCTTAATCACATCCCAAAGCCTTTCTCAATTCTAATAGATTTTTTCTATTATTCTTCTTTGTTAGACCATCTGCTAATTGTAACCTCGAATTTACCCATTCCACTGACTTTACCACTCCATTTTCCATCTTTTCCTTCAAATTAGCTAATTCTATTCTTAATATTCTATTTTTTACACCCTTAGTAGAATTTATACTGTCTCTTAACGACTTACAGTCTGTCATTGCAATTATGTCCAATTTTTCCGGATCATTAATATTTGTCAATTCCTCCCACAAATATTTAATATATTCTCCCCATTCAATAGCTTCCACCATACTCAGGGTTTCAGCCGA
Organism: Trachelipus rathkii; assembly: GCA_015478945.1. Classification (NCBI taxonomy): domain Eukaryota; kingdom Metazoa; phylum Arthropoda; class Malacostraca; order Isopoda; family Trachelipodidae; genus Trachelipus; species Trachelipus rathkii. The sequence continues at coordinate 11,750 of JABUQX010131343.1, read as the reverse complement.
CAAAGTTGAACTTACCACTCGTTTGGCTACTTTCGATTTCCATAACAAAGGACAGACGTTACCTGCAATATCTCTTATCCTTATACAGTAACCTATCTGTGTCCTTCCCTCGCTCACATTACCAAAAGATGCATCAGAATATACTTCCAAACGCATTCTTCCTCTTTTTAACTTTGGTATTCTCATTTGAATTTCTTCTCTTTTTACTCTTTCAGCCACCTTAACTAACTCCTTGTAATCTTCTACAGTGGCCTCTTTCATATTTCTTCCAAAAAAACTCACATCAAAACTAAGGTCAGGTCTAGTATTTTGAGACATCCAATTTAACTTTCCTAACAAAGATCTATATTCAGTCATCTCCTCTTCATTTAACCTCTCCTCCTTATTCTCCTTGTGAAGTTTTCTTATCATTAATTTATCCCTTGAATAACTCTTCTGACTTATAACAATGTCACCGTCTTTCTTTTGTTCCACTTCTATCCCTAAATATTTAAAAACACCACATTCTTCTCTACCAACCTTCAGCTCTTTCTTTATTTTCGATATTATTTTCTCTTCAAACATTTTATTACCGCCATATATGAGGTCATCTACATGTATTCCCATTATTCCATAAACAACTCCATTCTCTTCCCATTTAAATATTGTGTTATCTATTTTACTCCTCTTCCCTCCAATTTTCATCAACAGTTCTACCAAACTCTCATACCACTTCCTTGCGGCATCTTTTAGACCGTATACGGTTTTCTTTAGCTTCCATAATTTTTGAGTATTAGCTTCTCCAGGAGGTTTTATTACTACTTCTCTTTCCATTTCTTTTCCTTGCAAGTATGCTGTTTTCACATCCAAGGTCTTTACCTGCCAATCTTTCATGTTTATTATTGAAAGTATTATTTTTAACCCTTCTATAGAAAAAGTGGGAGCTTCACAATCTTCTATTCCTAAACAGTCTTTTTCCATAAAACCCTTAACCACTAATCTTGCTTTGCATATTTTTCCTCCTTCTTTCTCTTTTTCCGTAATTATCCATCTCGTCTTAAGAATCTTAGTCCCTTTACTTTCTTCTATCTCTTCAAACACATTATTTTCTTTCCAACTATTAATCTCATTCTTCTTTGCTTCTTGAATTTTCCTGGCATTCTCTAAATCTTTACTTTTGAGGTTACCTACTTTACCTTCAATGAAATACGATTCCTCTTTATCTTCCTCGACTTCATACTCTCTTAAGTCTACCCAAAACTCTTCATCAGAATCCAAATCCTGGACGTTAAAAGTACCATCATACTTACCTCCTCTTTTACCTCCCAAGCTCATAACTTTCACTCTTCTCCACCACTCTTCATCATCATGTCTTATTCTGTAATTTTTTCCTTTTCTAATATCAACAGGACGAATCCCATCACCTTCTCCAAATTCACCTCCTTCTTCCTCCTGAACAAACTCCTCCTCTTCCTCCTCCTCCTCTATCTCTACTTCCTGCTCCCCTTCCTCCTCCTCTTCCTCCTCCTCTTCCTCTTCCTCCTCCTCCTCTTCTTCTTCAAACACTTCCCTTATCTTTTCATTTTCTTCCCCCTTCTCACTTACTTTTTGTATTTTCGTTATATGTATTTTATTCACCTCTCTAATCAAGGCTCCATGTTTAACCATTACTATTTTCCCATCTCTCCCAATTATTCTACCAGGTCCTCTCCATTTTTCCTCACCCTTTTTCTTATAATAGACTTTATCTCCTACTTGGGCTTCCTCTATTCTATGTGTTCTAATTTTACCTTTTAGAGCCCTCCTTATACGATCTCTGCATTCTTTCTCCTGTACTTTATCCTGAACCAACATTTGTAATTCCATTAGTTCCTTTAATTTTGCTCCTTCTACTTCTTCTTCTAGTTCAGCAGGGCTGACACGTTCCATCTCATTTTTACCTCTATAAAACATTCCAAACACTTTCTGATTGGGAGAATACCCACCACTCATTATTCTATCATTCTTCGCACTGACCATCCACATTAATATCCACTCTCTTCCTTTAACTCCATCCTCCTTTAATTTCCTCATACCCTCCTTCAATATCCCTACTGTTTTTTCACTTTTACCGTTACTCCACGGGCTCTCACTTGCTGTACATAACATCTCTATACCCCATTTTTCAGTAAATTCAATTATTTCTTCGTTTTGAAATTCCCTGCCTCCATCGGTTATTATTTTTTGTGGAGCTCCGAAATAACTAATCCATTTCTCCATTACACATTCCATTATGTTAGAGGGTTTCTTATCTTTTAACCATTTTGCTTGACAATAATGTGTTGCCCAATCCACCATAACTAGAAATTTTTCACCTTCCAATTCACCTATGTCCATTGATAGTACTTCATTAAAATGTTTTGCGAGAGGTAATCCTACTATAGGCCTTTCCGGGTTTCGCTTATATTTCTTACAAGTTTCGCAATTATCACAAATCTCCTTTAACGTTTGTAATCTTTCCTTCTTCAACCTCTGATAATCCTCATCTTGACCCCATGCTTTACAAATCATTTGTTGCAATTTGTCAAAAGAGCAATGACCAAATTGTAAATGTAAACGTAGACAAGCATTTTTCCATTTTTCCTCATTAAGTATTGAACTATTTTCCCTAAGCGTTAGCCACACATCCTTCATTTTTCCTTTTTCCCTTAGTTTTATTCTGACATGACCCTTACTATCTATACTAATAGGTATTTTATCATTTATTAAAGAATGATTACATTCTAGATATTTTTTACCAAAATCTATCCTAGCATTTAACTTATCCATAACTACAGTCCCTATCAACCAAGGTATGTTCCCTTCTACTATTTCTGTTTCTAGTAATGCCTTATTTCGACCTAAAATAATAGGAATTAAAAATTTCCTATGACATTTATATTCCCTCTCCCCAAAAACATATGTAGCTTCTACTTTCTCTTCAGATCTTCTCATCTTTTCCAATTCTTCCCTGTTTAAAGTTGAAAGAATCGCCCCTAGTCATAATTCTCCTATTACACTGTTCTTACATCCTGTATCTACTATCGCACTTATTATATCCCAATTGTCTTCTTCTTCTATCCCTCTCTCTCCCAACAATACCACCTCTTTACTTAACGTCTTCTTTTCCTTACAGTTATTAGCCAAGTGTCCTTTTTCTTTACATCTGTAGCATTCTTTATCCTTTAGCCAACAAGTTTCCATCACATGTCCTCTCTTCCCACACCCTTCACATTCTTTTTCACTTCTGCGATATTCAGGACAGAATCTTTGCACATGTCCCTCCTTTTTACAATTATAACATACATTCTTCCTCTCTATATTTTTATTCCTATCACCACTATACCATATCTTATCCTTATTTTGGTTTTGAAAACTCTTTCCCATAATTCCTACTAACAGGCTTGTTACTCTTGTGTATGATAAATCTCCATCCAAAGCTCCTAACATTATCTTTTCCTCACTTTCTGACAATTTACTCCTCCCCAACAACAAACCTCCTTTGTGTTCCTCCCCTAGTTCAGCCATTCCAGCTGCATTACACCTTCTCAACGCTACATCAAATCTACTCACGAAATCCTGTATCTCCTCCGTATTTCTTCTTTCAATTCTGAAGAAATCGTTCATACTATCCATCTTTTCTCTTTTCTTGTCACTGCTATATTTTTTCTCTAGAACACTCATTATTTTGTCTACTCCGTCACTACTTGCTATCTCTTCTCTTCGTAATCCTCCTACCAACTCCCAAGGTTCTCCACATAGTGCACTTCGAATGGTTAAACCTGGATATTTATCTGCATTCTTATTTCTCCATAACCAATCTTCCACCTTCCCTTTCCACTCCAGGAACCTCTCCTTCTTTCCATCAAACAATGGACATTTCTCACCCCTCTTACATTTCTCAGTACTCTCATCATCAGAGCCCATTATACAACAACGGAGTTACTTTGAATTTAGAATTGAATAAAAAATCTAATCAACAATTTGAACACAATACCTTGTAATCAATAGAGGTCCTTCACTTATGGTGTGCTATAAAGTCGGTCACAAAAGGGATTAAGACTTTCGAGTGTCAAACAGTCAGTATGTAGTAAGGGAAAAGGTATTCATCAATGAAAGTTTTATCAGTAAGTCAGTCGTAAACACCAATAAGACTTTTCTCTTGTATAATCAACCCAAAGGACAAAATCGATGAACCAATCTCACAAAATGAAGTCAGCAATAAACGAAGATCCAATAGAAAGTTTTTATGAATTAAATTATTCCAACATTAATAATATAAGTAAAATCAAATATCCGTATACATCAAAAACTAAATTCAAAGTTGAGCATAATCCTACAAAGAAAAATAAAAACAAATAGTTAAAAAAACAACTCACAAACAAGAACGATACAGAGAAAATAAGCACATGCCCCTTCTTCGTGAAGCGTACCACTATCATACCTGAAATTAAATCATATATATATATATATATATATATATATATATATATATATATATATATATATATATATATATATATATATATATATATATATATAATATATATTTTTTATATATATATGTTCAAATGGTCCTAAGTGGTTTGAAATATATAAATAAATAGTTTTCATTAAATTTACTAACATCTTTGAATATATATATATCATATATGTATACACTAAAATTGCTGGTATGTATTATTATATATATATAATATATATATATATTATATATATATATATATATATAGATAATATATATTATATATATTATATATATATATATATATATATATATATATATATATATATATATTGCATAAATCATTTATTTGCAGATACATCCGAATGATTTAATAAACCAAGAAATTTCTGTAAGTAAGAAACAGAGCAATTTATTGGTTAAAAGAAAAACAATTGAAGTTGATACTCAAACTGGAGATACTCTTAATTGTTTATCCCTGATGATTCCCGACTCCTCTTCTGGAAAATTAAAATTTGGTAAGTCTCTAATATTATAAGCATATAAAATAAAATTTTGTTCTCTTTTTACTTTTCATGTAGCTATGTTCATGAAAAGTACAAAGAGAACAAAATTTTATTCATTGGTACTAAATATAAAACAATTTTTTAAAGACTATATGCTAAAATCTAAAAATTAGACTCGCATTGTTAATATGGATAGATTATGGATAACTGTTTTTACTTAAAAGTTTTTTTTTTTTTTTTTAATTTTTTTTTTAGTTAATTCTTCATAACTTTTGTAAATATTTTCAACCTAAAAAGTAGAATTGCTTTAGGGTACTTAAGGAGGAGTTACAAGCCTGGGATAAGCGCTTGTTTTGTCATGGTCTAATAAAGATGGATAATATCACTGAAGAATTAGTTAATATTTTTAGCATATATATATACTTTACATTAGTTACTTCAAAGAACACAGAGTTGTGATAGTTTTGTATTTCTTCCTTACTGAAATAGGGTGAGAATCAATAAATTGAAGCTTCTCAATAAGGGAGAATGAAAATGCTTCAAACCTATGTATATACCATTGAGAAAATGCCCTACTGTAGATTGAAACATTCCTCTTTCTAGGCAGGCTCATGGTTCATCCCTTATTATACCACATTGGGCACATAAGGTATATAATCCCTATTCTAGTATTTAGTTGAGGCTTTTATGTTCAGAGGCACTTAAAATTCTTGCTTTTTATCTTTTGAATTTGTTCATCCTTCTCTGACTTGATGAGTATGTTCTGGTGCATTCTTCCTACTTAATATCTGAAACATTTGTATTCTTTATTCTAATTTAACTTATTTGTACAACAACTCTCTTCATCTTAACTGAAATTAAGTTTGTTTGTGCGCTTTGACAGCAGTCCTTGCACTATACGCATTTACTCACTGCTCCCAATTTTCCTCAATACTGTTTTAGTTTTTGTCATTTTTGCCTACGCTCGGTAAGAAATGCTTACACAGTTTTGGCACGAATTTCATGCAAAAACGACCACGATTTCTTACGAAGTTTACTTATGTTTACAAACAATTGGAATCAGTTTTTGTGAAGGAGCCCGTCGATTTTGAATAAACAAATAAAAAACATAAATGGTTTATATTACAATTAATTGATCAGCTATTGTGATAGAGTTTGATTTGGAAGAAATTAGATTTAAAGCTGATTTTATTGAATGAAACATTCATCAATTCAAACGGTCCTACCACGCAGCCATATTGTTTGTTTACATTTTTGCGTCAACACGTCCTAAATTCGGCAAGCACGGGAAATAGTAACCTTACAGAATTAAGGAAATTTCTTAAGATTGGTGAGCATTTCTACGATTTTGCTTTAAGTTTGACAAAAGCGAACGCAAACTCGAGCATTTCTTACGTTTCGTAAGCACAAATGCAAAAGCGAAAATTGCTTAAATAAAAACTGTCTTTTCCCATGTCATTAATTTGGAGTCTTTTGAATTTTATACCTTATAACTCCTGCTCTCTTGCCATTCTCCAACTAAATTAATCTCTTTTGTTTATTTATCTCTTAATGCTATTGAATATCCTAAATTCTTTTACAACTTAAACTCAAAAAAAAAAAGAGCCACCTTTTTTCTTCATCAGAAATCATCATTCTTGATGATTTTAATCTTCACCACCGCCAGTGATTTTCCTCTGATTCTCAAAATACATTTGGTAAACTCTCTCTCACTATTTCTCTATGTAGATTAATCTCAAGCAGAAGAGGCAGCTCCCCTCCCCTTATTCCTGATTCTGTTGTAAATGAATCTATCATACTAAACCTTTTCTTAACTTCCAATCCTTCTCCTTGTACTTTTAAATTCTTTCCTCCTATGGGCTCCTCTTCCCCATCTCTGTATCCTGTCCTATCTCTTCAAATCTTTCTTCACATGAATGCCCCCCCCCCTGCCTTAGTGAGGAAACCTTTTTATCACTTCAGTCCTGCTTGCTGACTCTCTGGATTTAAGGTTGTATAACTTTGATTTCCCTGGTAGTGTTTGAGAGGACTTCTCTGAGTGTGCAAATCTCATAACCAAGGTGAACTACTCTTACATGGAAGTATCCATTCCATTTTCTTTCCTTTCAACTAAAACTTATTAACCTTGGTTTAGCTTTGCTTGTTTCTGTGCTATCATCAGAGGAATGTGTTTCTGTGCTATCATTAGAGGAATGCTTACTTAGAAATTAAAGTCATCTCATTTTCCAGAAACTCTTACATATTTTATTCTGGAATTATGGAAATTTTATTTTCAGTGATACAAAAACTCATCCGTGTATAATTCAATAACTTATATGGTTTACTCTTTATTCTCGCTCTTTTTGTCGTTTTATTAAAAATTTCACCTCAAGCTTTGATTCTTTCTTTGATTTTGTTTATTCCAATTGCAGATTGCTGAAAACTTTTCCCCACATCCCACTTTTGGCGAATTCAATGATATTACTCTATCTAGTCAGTCGCAGTTTGGTATTGTCTAATTTTGGTAATTTCTTCTAAAGATGTGATTTATGCTCTCTCTTAGCCCAAAATAAAGAAAATATATAGCCTGACAGTATCCCCGTGTTGATTTTAAACTTTGTGCTTCCGTGCCTACACCTTTCCTTGTTAAGCTGCTTTGCTTCTGTTTATCAACCTTAGTCTTTCATTCCTACTGGAAATGTGTGCTTATTCAGCTTATGCTTAAATGGGAGACTCCTCTCGACCTTCTTATTTAGCTGTCTATGCTTTAACCTTTGTTCTTTCCAAATTTTCAAGATCTACCTTTTTGAAGGGAGCTTGTTGGAAGTATCTTAAATCCACTAGTTTTATTTTAGTATCCAGTAAGCTTTCTTATAAGGAACTCTAACCTGGCGATCTCTCTTCTTTTTCCCTTCTCTCTCCACGCTCGGTTAACATTTCAATTAAATACTTTTGCTGTGCATAATGGCTCTTAAAAATTTGCTTACTTTTAAAAATGATGGTAGGATGTTCTGAGAAATTGCACTTCCGTTAGTTAATCTCATTTTTGGTAAAAGTATTAGAAAAAGATATTGCAGATTCGAATATTAAAATAAAATAATTAAATTATTGCAAAATATTCAACATTATTTTGATTTTTGGGAAGGGTAGATTATGTTAGACAATTCTTTTTAGAATTTGCAGAGTATATTTTGTAGTGTGTTTACAGAAGAGAGCCAGTTGGTACTATATATTTTGATTTTAGCTAAGAATTTGTTAAGGTATCCCATAGACGGCTGATGAACAAGTTATCTAGAAGATGTGTATAATTAAATAAAATAAATTGTACATGGTATCAAATGGCTATAAATGATATGAAAATTGTAGCAGTGATATTTCCTTCAAGGTTCTATTCTGGATCCATTTGTTTCCCATTTATTTAAATTATTTGGATGAGGGAATAGAATAATTAGTGTCTTAAGTTTGTTGATGATACTAAGCTGTTTTATCCTATTAAAAGAATGTGGGATGCATGAAGGTTCGCTTGGATTTAAATAAACTTGGGTCAACTGAAAAGTTGCAAATGAAATTTTTCGAAATAGTGTAAAGTTATTCACTTATGTTATTCTAATAAAAACTTTAATTATAGGATGCATGGGGGGTAAAATGGTTTAGTCTGCTAAAAAAAATAGAGTGTAAGCAATAACATTGGTGAATGATAGGCGAGACCAGGATATTTACTAAATCATCGATTTTTCCATACATTATAAAGTTTCTTGCTCTACAATATATAAAACATTTCAGTAAAGAGAAACAAATTTATTTATTTTAGCTATAAAATAATAATACCTAAGGAAATGGTAGTGGGCTTTCCTTTCGACTTAGCTTCATGCTCTTTTACTTAACTATCCTATTTTCCGTGCATGTTACGCAACCCTACCCCACATCTAGTGGGAAGAGAATAATAATAATAATAATAATAATAATTTAATCATAATAACAGCTTAATGGACAATACATAATTACATTACTTGACAGTAATATGTGTAGATCAAATTTTTCCATTGAAACAAATGATTGGGAAAAAGAGAGAAGAAGAAGAAATTTTATTTAGGTTTTATGGACTTGCAACAGGCTGCATGATAGGATTAATAGGGAAGCTCTATGGCAGGGGTTAGTGATATTTGGTGTTGGTGATAGGCTCCTGAATGGAATCAAAAGTATGTATGACGATAGTGAAGTGTGTATGTGTAAGAATAAATGGAGTTGAAAGTGATTGGTTTAATATTAATAGCGGAGTGAGGCAGGAATGTGTTATGTCTCCTTGATTTTTAAATTTGTATATGGATGGGGTTATGAAAGAATTAGAGGTAGGGGTGGCAGGGGAAGGTGTTAGAATGATGGTGAATGGAATAGAGTGGAGAGGGCCCTGCTTACTGTACGCCGATGATTTGGTTTTGTGTGGCGAATCTAAAGAGTCTGAGAGGATTGGTAGAGGGGTTTGTCCGGGTGTGTAAAAGGAGGGTTTTGAAAGTAAAGGTAGAAAAGAGTAAGGTTATGATAGTAAGTGAGGAGAGTTCGCGGTGTGTTATATGGTGAGCAATTGAAACAAGTTTCTAAGTTTAAATGTTTTGGATATATGTTGGATGAAAATGGAACAGTTGATGCAGAGTGTAGTAGGAAAGTTGTGAATATAGGAAGGTGGCTGGTACAATTAAATCCTTGGTGAATGCATAGTAGTGAAACTATTGTATGGAATAAAAGGTATAGATCTAAGACACAATGTGTTCAGATAGACAATCTTATGGGCTTATTAGGTTTGAGAAGAATTGATAAAATGAATTATGAACGCATTAGGGAGTTGTGTTGTGTGAAGAAAGGATTAATGGTGAGTGTGCTGAGAATCGACCGCTTGGGAGACTGAAGAAAATGTAGATTGAATCAGGAAAGGAATGTGAATTTCTCAGAGGCCACACTGCTTCCAGGAAGCCGGCCACCGCTCTTGGGCGGTTCCACAGGTCGAGAAGGGAATATATAGAGAAGTCGGCACGGGGGCGTCGAGAGCGGTGCACCCCAGAAGGAGGTGCTCCATTGTGCCCTAGGAATTGTGACATCTGGTGCAAGTGGGGGAGGTAACATTGTCTAGTTTGAATCTATATTTATATTGTAAGAGTTTTGGGTGGTGACCTGATCAGCTCCGGGCGAGGTCAATTTGGCCTCTTCTAGACAGTGTTTCTTCTATAAGGGAAATTTTTGGGGAGGGGGAATTTAGTAACTTGTTATTGGGGCGGTTTTGTAGGTACGTGTTGGTTAGTTGTGTATGAATATGTGTAAGCCATGACCTATTGGGAGGGGGAGGGGGAATAATGTTGTAGATGTTATTATAGAATTTAGCTGGTGAGGAGGGTGGGGATTTTAATGTGTGGGAGAGGGTTGGAGAATATTTGGTGGCATGGGTGGGTTGGATTTAGGGCTCTGGTAGAATTGATTCCCCACCATCTCCAGGTGGTTGAGACAGGAAGGATGTGTCTTGTCATGTAGATGTTGGATGGGGGTGGTTTTAGTACATCCAGTGATTTCTAAGGGCAGTGTTTTGTGATTTGTAATTTTTGAGTTAGATTGTGACAGTGCGGGGAACGCTGGGGAAGCATAGTTTATGTTTGTTCTTAGGAGTTGTTTATAGGTGGTGGTAAGGGTGTGTTTCCTGTCACTAAAGTTGTGTTGGGAAAGGGTTCGGTGTTTAGTTTCCGTTGGGTTGATGAGGTGATTTGGTCAATGGGGGGGGAACGTCATGTGTGTGTCATAGGTGTCATTTTGGGGTTAAGTGTTTAGGGGGAGGGGAATTGTTGTTTAGGAAAACTACTGGGTGGAGTGAAGATTGGTGGCGGTCGGTGGTTAGGAGAGTAATGGAGGACTTGAGGGGGGAGTCGGTCATTCTGTTGGAGAGTAACCATGTTTCTAATTGTTGTAAGTGTTCTTGGGTGTGATGAGTGGCTATATTTACGTCTGGATGTTGGGAAACGAGGCTGATATCATCTGCGTATGTGATACGTTTGGTGGATTGGTGGGTAGGAATGGGTAGGTCTGCTGTGAAAAGGTTGAAGAGGAAAGGAGAGAGAATGGCGCCCTGTGGGACGCCGTTTTTGTGGAGAACCTTAGCAAAGCGGTTAGTGAGATTTTTTGTCGTGATTTTCTAGGGGGGGATTGAAGGATTTTTTGAATAAGATTAAATGTGGGGACTGTCAAAGGCTTTGTTGATGTCGATTGCTGTGAGAATGGATCTATGGGATGGGGATTGGTTGAAGCTATTGATTATGTAAGAGGAGGGGGAGGTAGGCTGTAGTTGTGGAGTTTTTGCCTTTAAAGCCATGTTGGAAATCTGGGAGGGTGATGAGAGGGGAGATTTTGTTTAATATTAGTTTCTCCAGTAGTTTACTAATGGAGGAGAGGAGAGGGAGTTGGGGTCTTTTTTTTGGTTTGAGTTTATATATATATATATATATATATATATATATATATATATATATATATATATATATATATATATATATATATATATATATATATATATATATAAGTAAATATATATATATATATATATATATATATAATATATATATATATATATATATATATATATATATATATATATATATATATATATATATATATATATATATATATATATATATATATATATAGGTATATATATATATATATATATATATATATATATATATAGCGGCGCACGAAAAACGCTTTGTGCTATTTCATAAAATGCGAAAACGGTTAAACACCCAAACTGAACTGAATCGAAGTACACG
>JABUQX010131342.1:10000-24533 GCA_015478945.1 Trachelipus rathkii | reverse complement strand
CAAGTGCATAAAAAAAAAAATTAAATTAATATATAAAAATTAACTAAAAAAGCAACATTGGTAAATCTCCGATCTTTTATTGGAGTTTAGCTAAACACGTGACACTGCAGAGCTGCAAGAGCAGAGTTCTGCGATTTTCAGATATCATGTCTCCATGTAACTTCCTTTTAAAGGACCAAGTGTACATTATATAATATATAATATATTATATATATATATATATATAATATATATATTATATATATATATATATATATATACGTATATAGATATATATAGCATCAAGCGGGTGACCGGGCCCACCTCTTTTAGAGGGGTGATTTTCAAAATACTACTGATAAAATACAAAAATTAAAAAAAAAAAAAAAATTTAGTTTCATTAGAAAATAACTCGCTTTTTATTATAGATTCATTCATTAATTCTAGAGAGATTTTATAATTTTGAAAAAAAATAATAAATTAGGGGTACAAAATGCCCTTCAATGAATCACTTTTAAAAAATGTGAGTTTTTTTAACATTTGTTATAAAATGAAAAAATGTGGGATGGATTTTAATTATTTGTTCAGTGTATACACTCGAGTATGTTAGTTTTAAACTGCAAAGTAAATTTTTGTCTCCAACACAGGTAATTAGTGGGCTAAATCACGGCGGCCTAACTTGGTCGATTCACCCCCACGTAAAATTGCATTGATGGGGGTGAGTCGGGCACCACCATTGTTTTTCGGTATTTTACGTAATTATATTGACATTTTTATTACGTTATAATTTAATTTAAATATAATATAGTTACTTATATTAAGTGGGAAAATTTAAAAAATAAAAAATGAAATTTTATATAAAAAATACGAATTCAAAAAGTGTCAAAATTTTGAGCGGAGAGGGGTGAATCGGACCACCTTATTTTTTATATTTTATCTTATCGCTATTGACAGTTGTTATTATCTATTACTAATTTGAATATGATAAACATTATTATAAGTAAAAAATTTTTAAATATAAAATTGAATTTATGTAAAAGAGGAATTTAAAGAGATGGTCCGATTCACCCCTCAATGGTGGTTCGATTCACCCCTCCAAGGTCAGGCTGAAATGAGCTTTATCTAAACTTTAATTAAAACTATTATTAATTGTAATTACATTTTTTTGTGTGTTTATTCCTCACTAATGGCCTTGAATTTAGGAAAAAAAAATTCCAGAAAGTGCATTCAGGAAAGTCGGGAGACGAACTGTATACCTAAACGTGGTTCCAAGTCACCCGCCCACGCTATATAGTATATATATATATTATATATATATATATTATATATATATATATATAATAATATATATATAGATATAATAACATATATATATATAATATATATATAGCGTTCAGGCGGGAGTGACCGCGGCCCACCTCTTTTAGCAGGGGTGATTCAGTCCACTCTAAATAAAAATAAAAAATAAAATTAAAAGAATAAGAAAAAAACTTTTTTCACTCATTAGCTACTGTACAGTTTATTATAGAATCATCATTAATTCTAGAAGAGTTTTTATATTTAAAAAATGTAATAAATTTAGGCTACAAAATGCCCTTCAATAGAATTTCACTTTTAAAAAATGTGAGTTTTTTTTAACTTATAATTTTAAAATGAAAAATTGTGGATGATTTTTAATAAGTTGTTCAAACTTCGACTGTATGTTATTTTTTAGAACTGGCAAAAGTAAATTTTTGTTCCAAACAGTATTAGTGCTTAAATCACGGGGCCTAACTTGGTCTGATTCCTCTTGCGTCTTGATTCACCCCGCCGTATAAAAATTTGATGATGGGGTGAATCGAACACCATTGTATGTTTCTTTTACGTATTATTATTGCATTGTTTGATTATGTACGATAATTCATTTAATATAAATAATAGTTACGTTATTTAAGTAAAAAATTAAAATAAAAAATGAAATTTATATAAAAAATAGCGGAATTCCAAAAAGAATGGTCAAATTTTTGCAGCGGAGAGGGGGAATCGACCACCTTATTTTTATTATTTTATGTATCGCCTATTGACATTTAGGTTAAGCTAACAATATGCTTAATATGATAAACAATATTTTAAGTTTAAAAATTAATATATAGCATTGAATTATATATGTTATAAATTGAATTTAAACAGATGGTTCGATTCACCCCTCAATGGTGGTTCGATTCACCCCTCCAAGGTCAGCTTGAAATGACTTTATTTAAACTTAATAAAACTAGATTATTATTAGAATTACATTTTTTAGTGCTTATTACCTTACTAATATGGCCTTGAAATTTTAGAAAGAAAAAAAATTCCAGAAAGTGCAGTAGGGGAAAGTCGGGAAAGACGGCAATTTATACCTAAGTGGTCCAAGTTCACCCACCGCAAAAAAAAACCCCGCGCTTACTAATTACTATATTATAACTATATATATATATAATATTAGTATAATTATTATATATATATAATATATATAATATATATATTATATATATATATATCACTATATATAGGAACTTGTCCTTTAAAAGGAAGTTAACTGATATTTCGAAAAGAGTAATGTAAATCAAATTTTTTTATATTTCAAGGCAACTTAGGTGCGTCAAGAGTTGCCAATAATTTTTTTTTAATTTTTAACTAAAGTAATACCAAAATACTTAAATCGCAAAGATGAAAGGTCAGGGTTCTCTCTGCCTCAGCGGAGGTGACCACGGGCGGGAAAACTTTGTACCCCCTATGTGATCACCGTATTCTCGAGGCTCCTTAAAAAAAATAAAAAAAAAATTTTTAAAAATTTAATATCTAAATTTATGATAAAAAAAAAGTAACTTGTGGAAACTTTCGCAGTGATCTTTCGTATTTGGAGTTTTAGCTAACACTGACACGCAGGCTGCACGAGCCAGAGTTTTGGGGTCTTAAATATCATGTCTATTTTGTTAACTTCCGTTTAAAAAAAAAATACATAAAAAAAATATTTAAAACTTTTTTGAATTTTAGTAATTACAAAATTAACAATGATCAAAAAAAGCAACGTTGGTGTAAACTTTTTGCGATCTTATCAATTGGAGGTTTAGCTAACCGTGACACTGCCAGGTGCAACAAAGCAAAGTTTCTGCGATTTTCGATCATCATGGTCTTTTACTGTAACTTCCTATTCAAAGGAAATGTGCAATAAAAAAAAATTAAAAAAAAAATTAAAAAAAAAATTCAATATATAAAATAACACATGATACAAAAAAGCAACTTGTGGTAACTTTTGCGATCTTTCTATTGGGTTTTAGGTAACACGTCACACTGCAGAGCTGCACCGAGGGCAGAGTTCTGCATTTTCGAATATAATGTCACTTTATGTACTTCCTTTTAAAGACGAAAGTGCATAAAAAAAAAAATTAAATTAATATATAAAATTAACATTAAAAAAAGCAACATGTGGTAACCTCTCGCGATCTTTCTATTTGAGTTTTAGCTAACACGTGACACTGCAGAGCTGCAAGAGCAGAGTTCTAGCGATTTTCGATTATCATGTCTCCATGTAACGTTCCTTTTAAAGACATATTGCAGGGACTATATATAAATATGTTGAATATTAAATTTGTATGAATATAAATATTATATATATATATATATATATATATATATAATATATATATAGTATAGTATAATATATATATATTATAGCGTCAGCAGGGAGTGACCGGGCACCTCTTGTATAGAGGTTGATTCAGATCCACCTAAATAAAATAAAGAAATAAAAAAAAAAAAAAAAAAATTTTCAAGTCATTTAGCTACTACAAGTTTTATTTAGATCATCATTATTCTAGAGAGTTTTTATATTGTTAAAAAATATAATAAAATATAGGGTACAAATTGCCCTTCAATATAGAATTTCACTTTTAAAAATGTGAGTTTTTTTAAACTTTGTTATAAAATGAAAAATTGTGATGGATTTTAATTATTTTTTCTGTATACACTCGAGTATGTTAGTTTTAAACTGGCAAAGTTAAATTTTGTTCCAAACAGTATTAGTGGCGTAAATCACGGGGCCTAACTTGGTCTTGATTCACCCCACGTAAAAAAATTTGAATGATCGGGTGAGTCGGACAACCATTGTTTTCGTATGTTTACGTGATTGATTATTGACATTCTTTAATTACGTAAATTTAGATTAAAATATAAACATAGTTACTAGTTATAATTAATGAAATTTAAAATAAAAATGAAATTTAAATATAAAAAATACGAATTCCAAAAAGTGTCAAAAATTTTTAGCGGAGAGGGGTTGAATCGGACACCTTATTTTCTTATTATTTTTATGTATCGCTATTGACATTTTTATACTTATACTAATTTTAATATGATAAAACAATTATTATAAGTAAAAAATTAAATATAAAATGAAACTTATATACTTAAAAGAGGAATTTAAACAGATGTCCCAATTCACCCCTCAATGGTGGTTCGATTCACCCCTCCAAGGTCAGGCTGAATGAGCTTTATTTAAACTCTTAATAAAACTTCATATTATTAGATTACATTTTTTTGTAGCTGTTATTAGCACTATATGGCCCTTGAATTTTTTAGAAAAAAAAATTCCGAAGATGCATTAGGGGAAAGTCGCCGGAGCACGAACTTATACCTAAAGGGTCCAAGCTCACCCACCCAACGCTTATATATATAATATATATATAATATATATATATAATATTATAGTATAGATATATGTATTATATTGTTAATGATGGTAGTATTATATATATATATAGCGTCAGGCGGGGTGATTTTTTTAGAAGGGTGATTCAGTCCACTCTAAATAAAATTATATAAAAATATAATATATATATTTAAAAAATTTTCATCTCATTTAGTACTACAAGTTTTTATAGTATCATCATTAGATTCTAGGAGAGTTTTTATATTATGATTTTAAAAGACAAGCTAAATAATTAGGTACAGTTAAATGCCCTTCAATAGAATTTCACTTTTAAAAAATGTGAGTTTTTTTAACTTGTTATTAAAATTTGAAAAAGATTGTGGATGATTTCTAGATTATTTGTTCAGTAGATACACGTCGAGTATGTTATTTTTAAACTGGTGGCAAAGTAAATTTTTTGTTCCAAACAGTATTAGTGGCTAAATCACGGGGCCCTACTTGGTCTGATTCCCTTCTTGGTCTGATTCACCCCGCCGTAAAAACTGATGATGGGGTGAATCGAACCACCATTGTTTTTCGTATTTTACGTATTATTATGGACATAATATGTATAATTAATTTAAATATAATAATAGTTAATAATATTAAGTATATTTAAAACAAAAAATGGAAAATTGTAATAGGAAAAAACGAATCCAAAAAGTGTCAAAATTTTGAGCGGAGACGGGGAATCGGACCGAACTAATATTTTTATGATTTTATGTATCTTATTGACATTTTTATTACTTATTACTAATTTTAATATGATAAACAAATATTAAAAAGTAAAAGGTTAAAATATTATTGAAAAATATTTGTAAAAGAAGAGTTTAAACATATGCTGCGGTTTCACCCCTCAATGGTGCTCCGATTCACCCTCCAAGGTCAGCTGAATGGCGTATTTTTCCGGGTTTCGGGTATCTGGCTCCCAAAGGTCTTGCAATTTAGGAACAGTATTGGTATTGGTCAAACATGTGTATACGACTGGCCTACGCGCATACGAAATTGTTAGGTTAGAATGATAGACTATAGCCACAAAAAAACGAGGGTTCTAACTGTTGAATTCTTGATGGTGCGCATATTGCAAATAATGCCTATTTTGTAACCGATTTTAAGCCTATTTATATATATATATATATATATATATATATATATATATATATATTATTATATATTATATATTATTTTTATATTTAATATATATATATATATATAAATATATATATATATATATATATTTATATATATAGTAATATAAAGTTAACTATTCTTAAACAGTTTTGTAAATATTGCCTGAATTGTGGTGAAGTAAAAAAAAACTGTTCACAAGGTATTACAGGGCAGATATTTTTGGTCCTCGATTCAAATATATTTCTTGCTTCTGAAAATGAAAATTAATTTCTCTAATATTATGAGAGAGACTGGAAGGATAGTAAATTTTTGGCTAGTATATCTGTGTTTGGGATTAGCTTTTGTTCACTTGTCCACCCAATTAATAAAATTGTTCTTTGGCCCAGATTAGAAATGACTTTATTCTGGTAAAAAAAAAAATATTCAATTCTTTAAGAATTCACCTTTTGAAGAGCCACTGAGTTTTTCTTTTTTTCCTGGACACTAACTGACTCTGCTGTCCCTTTCAGGCTTTTCTTCAAATTATAAAAAACTTAGTTACTTGTGCATAATTTCTTTGCTTAATTGCTCCTTGAATGATTTTGACGGTACTTGGCAATCTAGATTATTGTAGATAATGTCCATCTGAAAAATGACTCAATTGCCTGACCTTCTTTTGTACTGCTACTACTATTATCATTTCTACCTTCAATTATTTGCATATTCTTCAAGCATCGATCTTCTAACTCAATTCTCTTATCTGCATTAGAAAAAAGTCAGTTAGTATCTTGGGCCTACTACAGTATTTAAAACAATTATCTTGTTGTGATATATGTCTATTGATCCTTTCTCTTTCTTTTTTCACCTCAAACATTCCACTCTCACCTCTCCCCACCCTTACACACATATGGCTATTCTATAAAAAGCTCTTTCCCCTTCAAAAAAAACAAACTCACCCTCACCACCATACTCTCTAATTTTTACCAATTCCCTCCTCCTTACTCTATCATAGGCCTTTTGTAAATCCAAAAAGCATCCAAACAACTTCATATACAGACTTTTTTCAACCAACATTCTTAGCACAATGATCCACACACCCTCTATTCTCCCTAAAACCTCCCTGCTCCTCTCCTATCAAACCTTCTGTTATCCTCTTCACTCTCTGTATACAACTTCCCCACTACACTTACCAGACTTATAGCGGTACTACACCCATCCTGCCATTCCAGTGGTACATCCCCCTACCCAACATACATTCAAAAGTCTCCCCAACCACTCCACCACGCTTCTCCCCCCTCCCAAACTTTACTCCATCCATACCTGCTACCCCACCCTTCTTCCATTTGTTTAATGCCCACAGTACTGCTCTTATCCTTACTCCTGCAACCTCACCTCCCTCCTACCCCCTTCCTGTATCTCCTCTGCTTGCCCATCACCCTCATCACTCACACCCTTAATATACTATATATATATACTATTATATATTATATATATATATAAATAATATAATATAATATATATATAATATATATATACTATAATACTATATATAATATATAAATGATATATTATGTTTTTTCAGCATATATTAATTTTTTAAAAGTTGGCCTAATAAATTAATAGCTCAAGATGCAATGGACAATGACATTTTTAATGAGAATAGCAGTAGTGCAATATTTATGGCTATATCAAAATACTTATCAATTAATATAAGAGTAAGTAATTTTTTGTTTACTTAGATAGATAAAAATCTGAATGAGTGATCTATCGTTATTATGATTATTCATTTTATATGTTACATACCTTAGTGTATAATAGCATAGATGGAATTACTGATGAATGTCAATAAATAGAGCGCTGATGGCTGATGAATGGATTTGGGAAGAGACATTATTGTTAGGTGTTGAGAAGAATTTTCGATAAATGAGGAGCTGTATGCTTGTTTGTGTTGAGGTGAAAAAAGAGTAAACTTAGAAAATAAAGAGTACATTGAGATGGTTTGTCTGAAGGATGATGTCGGTTGGGTAAGTGATGGATTGTGTGAGTGTGTTGAAATCAACTGACGGGGAAAAGAAGAAACAACGTGGAGGAGTAGAAAGGAATTGCTTCAATTAGAGATGAGAGTTTGGCAGAGGCGAGAAAGAAAGGTGCATAATGAGTGAATAAGCGGGGTTTTGTGAGGGGTACGTTGTTGGCCTCAAGCAGGAATGAACAAATTACGATGGAGGAGATGCCACAGTGAGCAGTCCATCCCCAGTCTCGTGCAAACCACTAGGTGGATTTTCTGACTGTGATGAGTTTTCAATTTGTGTCATGTTCTTGAACTACTTTAGTTCTGGTGTATGCTACACACTACCCCCAAATCGGATAGAGGATGGATGGATGTTATATATTATATATTATGATTATACGCATACTTACGTATATATATATATAATATATATATAGTATATATATTAATATATATATATATTTATAATATATATATATATATACGTATATATATATATATATATATATATTTATTATATATATATATATATTGATACTATATAGTATATATATATTAGTGATTATATATGTATATTAATATATAGTATATATATTATATTATAATAACATATATATATTATAATATATATATATATATATCAATATATATATATATATATATATAATAACTATATATAAGATATATTATTATGAATATACTATATATCTATATAACTATATATATTATTTATATTATTTATAGTATACATAGTATATATTATATTATATAATTTATATATACGGTATATATATTTTATATTATATATATATATATATATAGAATATATATTATAATATAACTAAATTATATAGATGTACATATATATATTATAGTATATATATATATTTGCGGATTTTACTTTAATCTAAAACTACAAATAATTTATTTGGCTGCCTTCCAGGGCAACTGAAGGGTATGAAAAACAAACACAACACTTTAAATTTTTATTACCAATAATAACACAAAAAAAGAAATTGATATCTACACAATTATATATACCATACCAATACCACAAATTGTTACCACAATAACTCCATAATGTTATGTAGTTACCCACTACAGGATTACCCAAATAAGAATATATCAATTATAATAATACTAATATAAAATGTATATTTAAATTTCATATGACAATATTAAATATCAAATAAAGGAATCTATTTAATATTCTATATATGACACTAAAAATAATTATAAAATATAAATATCAAATGTCCAAATATACACAAGAAACGTCACTTTCAAGTTTCGTGCACCAATTTATGTACTTTTATTTGTTTTATTCTTTACCACATTTCTTGTGAAGTTAATTGTGAGTTGTTATTCAAGTATTATTATTGTTATCTAGGAAAAAGAGTGTTGTTCTTGGAATTTTTCTATGGGTAAACTGCTAATTGTTGTCTACTAGAGTTGATATTGTTAAGGATCATGTTCGTGGTTCGATATTGGTGGAATGCGAAAAAATGTCATCGGCACTATCTTGACCCATGACATGTTAGAGAACAAAGGATAGTGAAAATATGATACTTTTCTATTAAATCCAAATATATGATTTCTTAATGATAGTGAAAGTGGAGATCTGTCATACCTGAAGCCTTGTTATGTTTATTTAGTGGCATGGACTATGTTCAGTGTAAGTTGATTTACATTGTTTATAGAATGGAAATTGATAGATGCTATGTTGTTGTGATTTAAATGTCTTTTAATAGAAGAGAGAAACAAGGAAGAGGTACGATGTAACCAGGTTTTAAAAAAATAAAAAAAAAAAATAAAGATATAATAATTACAAGAAGCGTTTCCAATATTCAAACAAAATTCATGTGAAATCGTACATACATAGTTTAGAGACATACAAAAAAGACAAACACAAAACTATCAAGAAGACTTAAGAACAAAAATAACAACCTCCTAAAAAGGAAAAAATATTCACACAATGCATCAATTATTGCTCACAGTATTTCAAATAGCGTTTCACTCTGACTCATATATTATTTGCCGAAAGTAGGTGTTATAATCAAGTAATTTTATTTGTAATTGATAAAAATGTTGCACAATGTAATAATTTATTAAAGTTAATAATTAAAGTGTGTTCCCCCAAAGAATTTTAGGGTAAATTGATTAGATAAATATGAAAATATTAGAAGTTAAACCTAATCTAGTCTACTATATATATATATATATTATATATTTAATATATATATATTATATATATATATAATATATTTATAATATATAATATATATGTATATATATATATATATATATATATATATATATATATATATATATATATTGAAAAATACTATAAGTGAGAGCCCATCACAACCAAGAATATCTTCCCTAGGGCTGCATAATAGCCACTTCCTCCCTCCACTGTCACTACTAGGTTTATAACAGTTACTTACTTGTCATATTCTTGCTCCCTCTATGTTCATATTCATTTCTACTCTTTCTCTTGCTACTTTCATTACTTCTGTAATCTCTCTGCTCAGTTTCATCCCGATTTCTCTCATTTGGATGATCCATCTGTTTATTTCTTCAAATCAGCCCCCTCCTCCGCCACCAGGGCCACATCATCTGCATATAACAGTGAGTGTTCACTTTCTGTTCGTCCACCTAATCTTATCAATCAGTAATCTATGTATATCATAAATAATAGTGCTGTGAGTACACTTCCTTGTCTCACTCCCTTGTTTACTTCAAACTATCTTTCCTCTCTCTAGTTTCATGCATCTAGAACTCCGGAGAGTTCTCATTATTGCTCTTTTTAATTTTTAAGGCACTCCATATTCTGGTACCTCTAGTATTTTCCTTAACTTCTCCATGTTTATCCTTTCAAACATTTTTTCCAAGTCTCGGAACGCAACATCTGCTTTTTAAATAGATTCTATTGTTTTTTCAATCATCATTTTCATATAGCAGATTGGCTCCATTGTACTCTTTCCTGTTCTGAATCCATATTGTCAGTCCCACAATCTGTTCTCCACCCTTGTTCTTAACCTCTTTTCCGGCACTCTCTTGTAGACTTTTTTACTTAACACATTCAAAAGTGTTTTGCCCCTGTGTTTGTTACAGTTTCTCCTGTCTCCTTTCTTATATATTTGTCAGATTACTGCTCTGCTTTCTTTATGGTTAGAGGAAAGTTCGAAACAATTGCGGTTCTGGCCGGAATATTTTTTGTGGATTCAGTCTAATTACCAGTTCGTCCGAACCGAATTTCAGTTCTGGTACCCCCAATATATATATTATATAATATATATAATTAATATTATATATATATATATAATATATATATATAATATATATTATATAGTAATATATTCAATATAGTATATATATATTATATATATTGATTAACTCACGTACACGTACCCTATCAATTATCTAATTTTGCAGTTTGTTTAGTTTATACTACCTCTTAAGTTTATACTACACCTCTCTAATCATAATATACTAGATTCTATCTATCTAATAATGATAAAAATATGACATATATATTTACCTAATAGTTGAAATGGTGATGATGACTCATGTAGACCTCTAATCCAATTCAACAATGTATGATATGTAAAGAATGTAAATAATAGATTGTAAGTTTAATTAGTAGGTGATATAGTCCCGTCATCTAGATCAAGTCCACTCAGTCGTATTATTATTTAATGTTTTAATTGATATGATGATCCATGTGAAGTTCTACCAATATCAGTATGTAGGTAAACAGCTCACGCTTATTTCTTGCATGTCGAGATGTTATATGTTCTTTTTTTCTTCAAATAAATCTTCTTAACTTGACTTATATTAAACATATTCTTTTTAAATATAATATATTACTATATATATTATGTTATATATTATATATATATATATATATAAATTAGTTATAATATATTATATTACTATATAATATTATATATATCCATACATTATGTATATTTATATTTTATATATATATAAATAAATATCAATAATAATATTCTATATAAGTATAATATATTATATATAAGTTTATATATAATTAATATAATATAATACTATATATATATATCTATCTATATATTTTATATATTATATATATATCATCTGATATATATATATATAAATATATTTATATATAGATATATATAATTATAATATATATATATACTAATATATATATATATAATATATAAATTATAATATATATATTCATCATCATCATCATCACCTTCTCTCCCAGGACTGAGGATAAGGTTGTTATATGCACTGAAACAGAAAATTAGTAGAATGATATACACTACGTCCAAAAGGAAGACCCAGATCTTACCGACCTCTCTATACCTTTAGTGAGAACTCGTCATAGTCAGAAAATCCACGTAGAGGCCTTCACTCTCTTATTCTGTATCTCGTCAATGCTGGTTTCATCCCTTTGGCCAAGTGTGGTTTATCATATAGTACTATATATATATTTATATATATATATATATATATATATATACATAGTAATATATATATACTAATATATATATATATACTTTATATATATATATTATATATATATATATATCATCCATCAATCATTCACTCAACCTTCTCTCCCAAGATGAAGGGTAGTGATATAATGCACTGGAACAGAAAGTAGTAGAAGAAATATGACAACACGCGAAAAGAAAAGCCCAACTTACGCCCCCTTATACCTTTGTATTGTGGAACCCTCGCTCATAGGGGTCAGAAAAAATCCACGGTAGAGCTTCACGGGACCGCCGCGGACCTCACTATTGTATCTCGTCAATGTAGGTTCCATCCCGTGGCCAAGGTTGGTTACAAACAATACTCCCTTCACAAACCCCGATATTCCAACTCCTGTATGCACCTTCCTTCTCGGCATCTCAAACTCACAATTCTCTCTCCAGGCATTCCTTTACTGGCTCAATCCGCTTTTTCTTCGGTTCCAGCCGGTCAATTCCAGCACACACTCACTTTTTATCTATTTATCATCCAATCCTTTCCACAGACCAAAAACGCATTCTCGACATACTTTCATTATTATTCTCTCATTTACCCCTTTCTTTACACCACACAACTCTCTAATCGTTCATTCCTCATTCTCACACATAACACTCCCCTAAGATTGTCCAATCTGAACACTTGTTTCTTTAGATCATACTCTTCTTATTCCAGAACCATATTCTTCACTACATATATCCATTATTTTCACAGTAAAACAACCATCTTATAGTAAGACCTTTGGCACACCTTCAAGAACTTAGTCCCTTTGCGTCCACCAAAGATTTATTTGCACCAGCCTTCCTGCCATCACAACTTTCCTACTACTCGCGGCATCATCCTCCCTTTTTCATCCACATTATTATTTAACTCAGAAACACTTTTTCCCAGCTGCTCACCATCTAACATCATTTCACACTGAGGACTTCTCACTCCCAACCATAACCTTAACTCTTATCTACGTTCACTTCAAACCTCCTTTACACACCCTACCAAAATCTCTCTACATCCTCAAACTTCTTCAGATTCGCCACACAAACACCAAATCATCCGCATAGAGGGAACTCTCCACTGTTTTCCAATCTCCATCATTTTAACATCATCCCCTGCCACCACCACTATAATTCTCATAACCCATCCATATTACAAATTGAATTAACCAAGGAAACAACATATTCCTGCCTCACTCAGCTATTAATATTAACCAATTCACTTCGACTCTATTTATTCTTACACGACGCTTCACTATCGTCATATATACTTTTAATTCCACTCAGAAGCTTACCACCAACACCATTATCAGCCATAGAAGCTTCCCTATTAATCCTGTGATATGAGTGTTGCAATTCCATAAAACCTATATACAATTTATTTTTCTCCCTCATTTTCCAAATCATTTGTTTCAATGTGAAATTTGATCCACACACCTCTACCACTTCTAAATGCAACTTGTTCTTCACCAATTTCAGTCCTTCAGTCACTCAGTGCACTCTTTCGACCAAAAAACCAGCATATATCTTTCCTCAACACTAATTAAACTAATTCCCCTATAATACTACCAGTTACCTTAGCCCCTTACCCTTATATAAGATTACTAAATATTGCTCTCCTCCCAATTTCCTTGGAACTATACTCTCAAAACGCTCTGTTTACACAACTTCCAAAATCCAATCAATTCCCATCTGGCATATATATATATATATATATTTATATATATATATATAAATATATATATAATATATATAAGTATATTATATTAAGTATTATATATATTTATATTTTATATATCTATACTTAATTCGTAATTTATTTATAACATTATAAAAAGAGAGTAAAGAAGCCACATGGCCTATAGAGATGTGCCCAATCAAAGCCAACAAACCAATTACAAACAACAATGCTCATGCAAATCCACAAAATATTATGATAACCCAAATCACTACAACTTTAATAACTTATACGTAATAGCAGATTAACTCTTAATTTCCAATACTACTGCTAACTAAATCCGTCTTAATTTGGCTTAGCCAAAATATAATATATGATACCCAAACCATTCCATATACCTATCCTAATTCCTTCTTAATTTATTACAATCAGTCCACACTCAACAACCTCATGTGGCAAACCATTTCAAAATTAGCAATCTTATTACCGAATGAAAGTTTTCTTATATCAAGATGACATGCTTTCTTAATTTT
>JABUQX010131342.1:0-7500 GCA_015478945.1 Trachelipus rathkii | reverse complement strand
GTGTGTTGTTGCTATTCAAATCCTTACCTGCAAAAGAACCTTTACAATGTGTATTATTATTATTAATATTATTCATACCATTTCCCGTTAATGAATGAATTATCATTTGACACGCTTTCACACTTTGAATATCTGCAGATGGTCCATCAGTGAGATACCTCTATAATTATTACAGCTTCCAGCATCTCCTTTACCTTTATATATCTGTATTATTATTGCCTTTGCCCCACCTTTCCGGCACCTTTCCCTCTCTCCAACACTTGTTCATCAAACTGATGATTCTCCCTCTCAGCTCCTCTCCTCCCTCCACCACCAACTCACAGCCACTCCATCCTCAACCTGGAGCTTACCCTTCTTCATCCTTTTTATAGCCTCTTTCATATCCTCCACCATTATCTCCCGCTTTCCTCCTCCTCTTCCTCCTCCCTCGTCTGATCTGCAACTTCTTCCTCTTGTTCTCTGTATTCTACATTAGCAGATCTTCATAGTATTCGGTCCATCTATCAATTTTTCTTCGGTCTCACAGCAGATCTGTAAATTTTTCTATCTTTTATATTTCTCAGTTACGCTTTTCGGAAACATACATCTTTATCAACTAAGGAATCTTGCTCTTTGTTCCCTTGACCAAATCCTCTCGTATTCTCCTGGCCATTCTCCCTTGCTGCCGCTGCTCTTCTTTTCAGCCACTTCCTCATTTTCCTTGTTTTAATTGCTTTTTCACTTCTTCGTTCCACCATGGTGGATGTCTCTTCCTAGTACCTCCTACACATTCTTTTACCAAGAGTTTTGTCTGCCACTTCCTGATGAGCACCCTGCAAGTCTTCGGTTTCTTCTCCATTCCCTTAGGTTTCCTGGAGCCATTTCGTACATAATTGCGTCTCTTTCTTGTCTTCAAACTTCCTCCACTCGATCACTGCCTCTTCTTGCCTCATTTACTCTTCCCTCGCCCTCTTATATTCATATCCGCCACCACCAGTCTATGATCCGCATTCAAGGACACTCCCGGGATCACATTTACATTCTTTACCATCCTTTTATTCCGAGACTATCATGTAGTCTATCAACGATTTTTGGTCGAAATTAGTATAAGCGTTCCCTTGATTCCATCGTATACTCGTAAAAATATTGCCACTCTCTATGCTTTGAAAAACTGTTCACTATTTTCTAGATCGCTTTCTCCACAAAAATCCGATCAGCCTCCCCCTCCATGTTTTGTCTCTTTCCAATGGTCCCAATACCTCTCCATCTCTTCTTCCTTTCTACTCTAGCGTTGAATCTCCCATCAATAGAACCTCTCCCCCTCCTCCTCCATCTCCACCTCTTCTTCCATCAATTCCATAAATCTAGTTTTTCCTCCTCTGAGTGCCCCTTTTGTGGTGCATATACCTGGAATATTCTATATTTTATCCGGCCTATCTTCAACATGCACATCACCAACCTCTCATTAAAATTTTTACTCTCTGTATACATGGTGACAGTCTTTGTCCCACTATAGTATTATATATAATTATTTAATATATATATATAATATAATATATATATATAATATATATATTATATATATATATATATATATATAATTAATATATATGTATTATAATATATATAGTAATATATATATATTCATATATAATATATTGTTGTTACCATGTGTTAATGTATAGTAGTAGGACTATGGTCTGGAATAAGAAAGTATAGATCTAAGGGTTCATGTGTTCAGATGGACAATCTGAGGGGGCATTGCTAGGTGTGCAGAAGAATTGATAAAATAAGAGAAGAACGTATTAGAGAGTTGGGTGTTGTGAAGAAAGGGGTAAATGGCGAATCAAATGAAAGTATGTGAGATGTTTGGTCATGTGGACAAGGATGACATGATGTCCTGTATGTTTTAAGCGGATGGTTTTATAGTGGAGAGTGTGCTTGGAATCGCCGGCTGGGAGACCGAAAGGAAAGTGGAGTCCGTGACGAATGTCTGAAGGAGAGAAAGATGTGAGTATCTCGGCAGAGCGAGAAGTAAAAGGTGCCATGATAGAGAGAACTGGCGGGTTTTGTATGGGTTATGGTCTGTCGCTCACCTGGGCAAGGTCATGAACCCTTACATTGACCATTTACCATAGTGAGGGTCCGTCGGCGGTCCATGAAGCTCTAGGTGGATTTTTGCTGTGACGAGTTCTCACTAATAATGGTACAGAGGGCGGTAAGGCTGGGCTTCCTTTCGACTTGTTGTCAAATTTTTACTTGCTTTTCATTCGAAGCATGACAGCACCTTGTACTCCCAGTCCTTGGGCAAAGACGGAAGATAAAGAAGAAGAAGATATATATCATATATAGATATATATATAATATATATATAATATATAATATATTATATATATATATATATATTATATATATATACTATTATAATATATCATATAATATATTTATATTATATATATATATATATACTATAATATATCAGATATTATATATATATATAGTATATATTATATATATATATTATACTATATATCATATATATATATATATACTAATATATATATATTATATATACTATACCTATATCATAGCATATGATAAAGATGTTATACTGTGCTTTTTTTTAATTAATTTAATTTTTTTCAGGCTAGAGAAAGAATTTTTGAGGTTTAGAGAGAGTTTAAGAGTCTATTTAATTATTTCAAATTATATTAAAATAATCTTATTTGGTTTTTTCATGTCCACAAAAAAGATTATTGCCAAGACGTTTACATTGTGATTAACTCAGTTGTTGCATTATTTCTGAACTTCTCACGATTTGGTGGCCTTTTTGTTGCCCATCTAGGTTCGAATTTGGTATACTTTTCAATTTTTCTGCAAACTCAAGTTGATTTATATCACATTACCGAATTTTTTTTATTTAAAATATATATATATATATATATATATATATATATCTATATATATTTATATTATTATTATATAATATATATATATATATATATATATATATATATAATTTTATAATTATATAATATTATATATATATATTAATAAGGATATATATATCATATAAATGATATATATTAGTAATATATATATATATAATATATAATAAATATATTAATATACTATAGTATATAATATATATATTTATATATATATATATATATATATTAATATTATTCACCACTATTCTAAAAACAAATCAACCGTTTTGGCAATGGTTTTACCATCCGTCCCATTAAGAACTTCAAACGCCAGAAATTCTTCTCGAACATTCATTTTTCAAGATCGGAGAATACTGTCAGAAGAAACTATTAAAACTCTTTAGAAAAAAAATTACAAGACTTTTAATACGTTAGTATATAATTGTTCTTTGTTGGACAAATCCGCAGTTTCATTCGTCAATATGTAAGACACCAAATTTTTTTGCATCCTCGACAATCTAACAGAGAATACTGTCAGATGAAAGCTATTAAACTCTTTACAAAAAAACTACAAGCCTTTATACGGTTAGTAAATTAGTTACATTGCTACTTCATTATCTATCGATTGATGTATCCTTTTTAGTTTTTCTACAATAAACCCCTTTAAAAAAAAAAAACGGGTTTATTTTTTTTTTCGGGTTTTTGTCTGGGGGGGCAGAAATATATATATAAGGTTCATTTTATTCTTTCGTCAAGATTTAGGGGGACAAGTGCCCCCCCCCCTGTATACGCCCATATATATATATATATATATATATATATATATATATAGCTATATATATATTATATATATATATACTATATTATATATATATATATATATATATATATAGAGAGAGGAGAGAGGAGAGAGAGAGGAAGAGAGAGGAGAGAGAGAGAGAGAGAGAAAAGAGACGGAGAGAGAGAGAGCAGAGAGAGGAGAGAGAGAGAAGGGAGAGAGAGAGATGAGAGAGAGAAGAGACCCTCCCTCGACGACATCATCCAAACACTGGGAAAAGCGGCGAGTCAAAAGGAGAATTCTGAATGCTTTTTAGGCTTATGAGTTTAGTATATTACAAATCGAAAGGCACGGACTCGTCCATTTAAACTAAGTTCAAAATAGGAAGCCATAAGCGGCGGAGAAGCACAAAAGTTTTTTGCCTTTCTACAAGGGAAAATGAAATTTTGTTTTAAATTTCGATATCAGCTCTGTAAGAAATTAATTTTTATAGGTTCAATTTATTTTGACGATTAAATAAATATAAATAAGTAATTCAAATCTTTTGTAGGGGCATTCACTGCCTACCTTGCTTACCCATAGGGCCGTCCCTCGACTACTACATATGGTGGACAAAAGTTACTGTAATTGCCCACATTGAACGGCGTTCGGATTGGAAATGTTTTTTAACAGGGGCTTCTATGACTACCTAATAGATTGTTTAGGGGCGAAATGGATTTTTTTTCAAGAACAGGATGTTGGAGCCAGATCCCGAGAAAGGCTAGCCCGATCTGCATTACTAACTATCGTCCTAGTAGCTCTCGCCCTGCTTTATAATTCCTGCTTCACTACGAACGATATCTTTGGGAACCTCTGAGGACAGCATTTTCCTGTGTGCATTACGATCTTGGCGCTGTTCGCTCAATATCCCGCTCTTCCATTTCAGATCAGCCGAGTATGGTCTTGTCGTTACCGAGATTCTAAACCTGATGCGGTGCCATGCTCCTCGCATCTTTTCCATCGCTGTCTTACCGATTTTTCATGGTCTATACTGCCACCCTTAGGCGACTAAAAGAGGGGGTTCTTCTGTCGGTTGTGTTGCTGGGATATTTTCCAAAGTTTTTGATCAAGTGTAGCACACGTCACTACTATCCAAGCTCCCTTCCTTTCGGTTTCCTCCTCTCTTTGCTTACTTATGTCTAACTTTCTTTTAGATCGCTCCATTTCGGCACTTTTGATGGAACCTCTTCCTCCTCCTATTAATTGTGGTGTTCAAGTTTCTGTCCAATCTCCTACTTTATTCTTACTTTTAATTAACGATCTCTTCATTTGCACTTCTAACTCTATTCATTCTTATGCCGATGACACAACTTTCCATTCTTCTACCCATTTCAAATCTGCTCTCTATTTAGTATCGAGACTTGCTACTCGACTTTATCTATCCGATTCTATTATTGCAGATTTGGATGGTATTTCCCGGTGGGGTTGCCAGAACCTTGTGAAATTTAATTCTTTAAAAACTCAACTTCTGAACACCTCCCAACTTTCCTCTCTCTCTCTTTCGACGGCTCTAACGTTAACATAAACAATAAACTGTCTTGGAAACCTAAGGTGGTCTCAAAATAAACTGGGGGTTCTGTTCACGCTGCGAGAATTTTTTTCTTCCGAACAGCTGCTCCAGTTATATTAAGGGTCTTATCCGCCCTTGTATGGAGTACTGTTCTCACATTTGGGGTGACTCCAGTTCCACCCTTCTTTTGGATAGTGTCGAGTCTAAGGCTAAGAGAGTAATAAACTGTCCCATACTTTCTAACTCCCTTGACCCACTATCTCTGCGACGTGACGTTGATGCCCTATCTCTTTTCTATAGGTGCTACAATGGCAAGTGTTCGAGGGAACTGTCCTCACGCATTCCATCACCATTGCGTCACCCTCGTAGCACAAGGAGTGCCACACTTTCTCATCAATTTTGTGAATATTGGAAACCCCAGGCGCGTTCGCTGTGGTGCCTCCTCCTTTCCAGCCACTTCTTCTGTAAAATTCTCTCCCTTCATGTTTTTCCTGCTGTACTTAATCTCCCCCTTTTTAAGAACTCTATCTGAACTTACCTCAGAGACTAGCGCTAGATAGGGGATTGGGTGGGTTATACTATTTTTTTTGGTTTACAAGAAATGAATCTCTAGTTTTGAAAAAAAAGATGATTATTTAATGGCTGAAAGCATTGGAAATATGTTCTCAGTAGAAAGGATATTTTTTTAAAAGGAGGGGAATGATTTACAAAATTATCTCTTGATGATGTTTAGGTAAGTTTTCATTAAATCCTAACGGTTAACAAGAGTTCATGATATAATAAAAACAACAATGATGGCTTCTAGAATAGTTTACTTCAGGATGATTAATAGTAACTCATTTTCACTTCTGTGTAGATGAAACAATGTATAAATGATCGAAATGGTGTGTGATTTATCTGGCAAGCTTAAATGGCAAAGAATAAAAAGTTGATTATATATACGACTCCCATAATGAAACAAAAAAAGGCATAATACATAATATTAGTTTAAATTAGCTGAAAATTCTGCACGCAGACACCTTCAAATATCACAGGAAAAATGAAATAACTTTTGTGTACTAAAAAACTTTTATTCTTTCCTTTGGCAATGTCAAATGTGATTCGAAAGTTAAAGATCATAGCAAAAAATCAAGTTCGGAAAAAAAAACATGCACAAAACAATATATACTATATCTAAGTATATATATATATATATGATATATATCATAATATAATATATAGATATAATATATATTATTTCTATATTTACTATATAGTATATATATATAATATATATATATATATAATAATATATTATATATATTATATATATAATAGTATATAAATATATTATATATATTATATATATTTAGTAATAATATATATTATACTATATATATAGTATATATATATTACTGTTTACTACTTACATCATATAATATATATAATATTATACAGTATATATTATTATATATTATATAATATAATATATCTATACTATAAGCATAGTTGATGCTCACATAGTATATATAGTAATGATATATATGTATATATATATATATATTATATATATATATATATATAATATATATATATATGTATATATTATATATAATAATATAATATTAATAATTATATATATATATGATATATAGTATACGACCAGTATAGTCTATCCTATATGTATACCTTAGTACTATCAGTATATTATATATATATATTATTATTTATATTATATTTATAACTATATATATATATATATATATATATAATTTATATATAGTATACATATATATATATATTATATCTAAGTTATATATATATAATAGTATATATATTATATATATATATAAATATATATGACTATTATATATATATATATAAGAATTTTTGTTTAGGGGGCAAGGGTACAATATAGTATATATATAGTATATATATAATATATATATATATAGTATTATTATATTATATATATATATATATATATATATATATATAATATTATATATATTATAAAATTAAGCCGCCCTACCCTCGAGATGACTATATAATGTCTTGATATATATAATATATATTATATATATTTATATATATTATATATATATATAAGTATATAATTTATATAGTATATTATATTTATTATTATTTATATATTATAGTATAATTATATTATATATATTATATATAATATATATATATATCTTTATATTATATATATATATATAATATATATATATATAATATATATATATATATATTATATATATATATATATCTATAGTATA
>JABUQX010131341.1:10000-11262 GCA_015478945.1 Trachelipus rathkii | reverse complement strand
GGTTTGACTGGCAATTTGATGCTATCAGGACATGCTTGAAATAGAACACTAACTGTGTCTTGTGCATCATGAGTACCAGATATACTTGAAGCATTTCTATGATAAAAATTGTCAATGGCTGCGATAGTAAAGTTGTCAGTATTAAAATGGCTTGGCAAAGGTGTGTTACCATTTCCATTTGCTTGTATAGCATAGGCTGCTAATTGCTGTCTTTTACGCAACACTTCATTGTAGCTCACAGAAACTAATGCTCCATTCATACAAGTAATTAACTCTCGACTTTTACACTTATTATAAATGATATGATTAACCATAAGATGCAGAGGCGTTTGTTTCATGCCGCGATGAATTGAGTAATACAATATTTGGTATATTACTTTAGCCGATACAGCCATTTTCATATCATGACTGGTTGGACCATGTTCAACATCACATTCGTCATCATCGTCTTGTGTGTCCATTTCGGATTGATCTGGATCGGAATCTTCTTCATTCGATAACAGCAGACCTTTGTTAATGTTTAAAAATGCAGACAAAAATGTTAAAATTTCAACAGGCATCTCAGTAGCCATCCATGACGTCTTTAGCTCATCGAAATCACAGAATTTATTAGCAAGTCCAAAGTCTACTTTCTGTGAAGCCTCTCTGATTTCTTTTGCAGCTAGCTGCTTTGATGTTATGTACTCTCCGCATACGCTTCACTATTTCATCAATTCCTAGTTTTGACGAAAAAACCATCAATGACTCATTTTTACTATCTGGTGAACTGAAGCTTCTTTCATCATCGCAATGTCTTTGCAGTCTTAGTTTAACTTCGTTGTTTCTAATTACGTTTCCACCAGCCAATTCATTTAACAATTTCACGGATTTCCATTAGTATGAAGCCATATCCTTCTTTAAGCTTAGGGCTTATAATTTCCATTCCTTTTTCAAATGCCACATCTTTTGGTGAAATGGTTTTCTGTTCTTTAACATTTTTAATAGAATATTCATATTTTCTTAAGTAGGCTTCGAAGCAAACTTTGTAGTACATTAAATCTGCACCAAACACTTGAGTATCTGATTCCAGATCTGCCACACGAGTATAAACGTCATCTTGAAAATAGATTGTTGCAGTTAAAAAATGTTTTGCTCGTTCAGATTCACTTATGCAAAACTTGTCCCTAACACCATTATGACTTTGATGCCCTCAGACAATACGTGGAATGTGTTGGGCGCACAATTGATGAAGGAGGCTGTCGTGGTATAACAGATGATCTTGT
>JABUQX010131341.1:0-2500 GCA_015478945.1 Trachelipus rathkii | reverse complement strand
CATATATCCACTCACCTACTATACTATATATATAGAGAGAGAGAGAGAGAGAGTGGGGGGGGGGAAGTAGTGCTCTGGAAGCGATCAGATCATCTCCTTTTGGGCATTTGGTCTGTAAGATACATCCCATGACATTCCTGTGCTCAGTGGTTCACCCCTTTTGCGCTTATACTTACATTCTTTTACACTGGAGTAGACTGTCCGTTATCACACCAGCGTCCATTAAAGCACTACTTACAAAAAAAAACACTTTATATGAAATATATACCTGAGTGGGTAGAGAGAGAGAATTCCCAATGCGTACGTTCTTCGTGTCGTGGGAGGTTACTAAAAAAAAAACAGTGGTAGTTAGGTTGGAGACCCACTACCACTTATCTTTTCTCTGGGAATTATAGTGAATGACTCGTACCTGGTTGTAACCGTCGTAAGCAAAATTATATTTCTCCTCTGCTCTCTCTCTCTCTCTCTCCTCCTCTCTCTCCTCCCTCCTCTCTCTCTCTCCTCCCCTCCCCTCTCTCTCTTCTCTCTCTCTCTCTCTCTCTCTCTCTCTCCCTCTCATGAATCGTCTTGGAACATTGAATGTTAGAAGAAGAAATGGCGAGGAGAGAGGTGATGGATATATTTATAAAGTATAAATTTCATTTGCTTGGTGTGACTAAAACAAATACAGAAGGAAACGGTTGAAGATAGTGATGGGGGTGGGGGGGGGGAATGTGTCGTCCTCTGGGGCGGAAAGGAATGCACGAGGCAGGGAGAGAGGGGGAGCTCTTGTCATTCTCGTGCAGCTACGTGGGCACAGAACACTATGGTGGTCTCGCCTATTGTGTGCAATCTCTAAACGGATAACTAATGGTCTAAATCTTCAAGTCTTGCAGAAAGTCACAGATCATGCTGCTTGTCTTAACATTGGCCCACCTCCTGAAGCGGTGCCATCGCCTCTCGGGCTAGAGTATGACCTTACCGATACTAATCTTAATGATGTCTCTGACTAGGTCGAGTAGAGGATTTAGATTGATTGTAATGGGCGACTTGAATGCTTGGTTAGGAGATCGAAAGAGGAATGGTATAGCAGGTGTCTTTGGGGTGGCGCGAAGAAATGTGAAGCGCTGAAGGTGATGATTCTCTGTGAGAGAACGGTATGTGCTGTTAAAATATATTCTTCGAGCACAAGATGTATTCATAAGTATACGTAGAGTTGTGTGTAGGGTAGAAATTGACTATAGAGTGAAACAAGTATGATTGATTTTGTGTTGGTGAAAGAAAGAAAATCCAACCAAAAAAATTATAGGAGAACTTACAAAATCTTTAATAAACATGAAACAATCCTATGGGGATACAAATCTACTAGGGAGGACTTGTACAGATTTTGTGGCGTCTTTGCGCATGGGTTTTAGCCAGTCCCTATGGGTAATTTTCCCATAAAATCTCATTAAATTATTACAATCTAGTGGGGAAGGCTTATAAGTAAATTCTTGCAACTTCCTACAATTTACCCACAAAATACCACTAAATGCTTACAATACTATTACAACATATTAAAAGGGTGAAACCATCAATTTCTACAGTTGCTGTTGGAATTTTTTACGCTTATAATATATAATATATTAATCATCAAATATATAATTTATGTATATACTATATCATATATTAATATATATATACTATACTTATACTATATATACCAGTGATATACGTATATATATATTATATGATATATAATATAATAAATACTATATATATATATATATATATAATATATATATATACATATATATATATATATATATATATAATATATATATAGATAATTATATTATACTATATATATAATATTATATATATATAAAATATATATACTATATATATATATTATATATATAATATATATACTTATATATATATAATATATATATATATATATTTATATATATACTATATAATATATATATAAATATACTTATATATATATATATTACTATTAATATATATAGTATATAGTATATAGTATATATATATATATACTATACGCTACCTATATATATATATATATTATAATATATAATATATATCTATATATATATATACTATAAATATATATATATATATTATACTACTATATATTTATATAAATATAGATATATATTATACTACTATATATATATATATATATAGTATAGTATATATTTTCCCATTAAAAAATGTTCATAGGTTTCTTTGAAAGATTAATGAGTCCTTTTTGTCGAGCTATGAAAACTACTCGTTATATAAGTAAAATAAGTAGTTTTCATAGTATGACATAAGGCTCCATTAACCTTCCATAGAAACCTATGGCCATTTTTATATTGCTTGGTTTGTTTGCTTGCTTGAACTCGCATAGGAAATGTTTTTAAAAAAATTTGCACTTATTAGTTATTTTTATTTCTATTTGAACTAAATAATTGAAAAAAAAAAACGATAAAATATAAAGGAAGTGTATGAAATAAATTTTTTATAAATAAAT
>JABUQX010131340.1:10000-17500 GCA_015478945.1 Trachelipus rathkii | reverse complement strand
ACATAAGTTATATTCATGGGAAGCAAAGTAGATGATGACGATATATATATATATATATATATATATATATATATATATATATATATATATATATATATATATATATATATATATATATATATATATATAATAATAAAAAGTAATATATAATTAAACTCTAACAAGCCATACTTAAAGGCAGAGAGAGAGAGAGAGATACTTATAGGCAGAGAGAGAGTAATTTTATTTTATCTCGTATAAAGTTCCAAACGATCTTGTTTTTACAAATGGAATAGTAAACCTTTTTCTCGTTACAAAACGAAGCTAATTCTTATAAGAATTATTGCCGTTAATACAATTTTATTCCTGTTATAAAAGACATTTGTCACGCTTGTTATTTCTTTTTGTCATTGTCTCAACAAACAAATGAGTTACAACTTATATTCTCGCGAAAGAATATAAGTTTTTTAATCATCATTATTTTTGGAAGGAGTCATGAAAACGTCTACGATGGGAAATGTTTATGACATTACTTGTGTTTATCTATGACATTACTTGTGTTAATCAATGACATTACTTATGTTTACCACTGCAACCAAGCAAACCAAACGTCTTTTTTTTGTGTCCATTCTGCTTCTTTATTACATATTTAAGTTAGAAGAATTTTAAATTAAAAGCAGAGTACTTCTCAATTGTCATTTTAATTGACCCTTGGCAACTTTATTTATTGCTTCAAGTAGTTTTTTTTTTTTAAATGGAAATTCCAGATAGAAATTACTGAACTAGAAGACCAATGAACATAAAATCAAATTAAAATTACTTTTTTGAAATACTTATTCGACACAGTATAAAAAATCAAATTTCTTCCAATAGAATATCGAAAAAATGGTTATAACATTTACGTGATTATAATTAAAAATGTTTTTCTTATTTTTTTCTTTTTGCATTTTATGAAAAAATAAATTACTCGAGGCAGTTGCATCATTGTTCTTGCAATAATGCTTTTTTGAATTTCCCTTAATGGATTACGGATTGATATACAATTTTTTTTTTTAATTTAGAAACTCTAAATCAGTGACACCTAGACTACTAATCAATGCTCGAATTTTTATTCTTAATTTTTACAATAATTCTGTGATAGCTTTATATATATATATATATATATATATATATATATATATATATATATATATATATATATATATATATATATATATATATATATATATATATATATATATATATATATATATATATATATATGCCGCTACCGTGGCTCAATCGGTAGAATGTATTATATCATATTCATGTACCATATATGTATATGTATGTGTATATATAATATATATATATAAATATAATAATACTTTAATATAATAATAATAATACATTTTATAATAATAATAATAATGTATATATATATAATAATAATATATAATATATATAATAAAATCATATTTTTATATATATAGGATTTCATATATATATATATTATGTATATATATATATATATATAATAATAATAATATGTAATAATAATAATAATAATATTTATCATATATATATACAATGTCATCAAATATATATATAGACATCTATCTACGACTAGTTTTTTTATGTTTATATATATATATATATATATATATATATATATATATATATATATATATATATATATATAATATATATATATATATATATATATATATATATATATATATATATAATAATATATATATATATATATATATATATATATGGCCGTATTTAAAGCATGGGCCCCATTGGCCCGGGCCCAGGGCGGCAAATTCTGGAGGAGGGCGGCAAATTTTATAGGGCGGAATATTTTTTTAAAAAACTTATATGTTGTATTTGTAGTGATATATATATATATATATATATATATATATATATATATATATATATATATATATATATATATATATATATATATATATATATATATATATATATATATATATTTTTATAAATATTTATATTTATAATTTATCTATCTTCCTACAAGATACTCAGAAAAAATTTGAGAGAAAAATTTTGCTACTTTCCTTGCAGGTTTGCTGAAAAAAGTGTCTGTCAACATTGGTATCAGGGTTGCCATATTAGTAATTTGGGCTTTATTTTATCCTTGTTTACTAATTATTTTAATATTTTTATAAAAGGCTTGAAAATGCTCAAAATTCAAATTGTACTGTACTATTTAAAAAATTCTTATATGTCGAGTTTGAGACGATCAGTGCGTAGAACGGGAAACATGTTTGAAACACATTTCAGATATTTCATCACCTTGTTAAATGCTATGACGCCGGAATAACAAATTTGACAATCGTTTCAAGCTTACGCTAATTTAAAAACATAATTTTTAGACTATATATATATATATATATATATATATATATATATATATATATATATATATATATATATATATATATATTTTCTCTCTCTTTTTTTTTCTCTCTCTCTCTCTCTATATATATATATATATATTTAATTTCTTTCTATCTTTTTCATTCACCAGTGGTTTCCAAGTACCAATTTTTGCATGTTAAAAAAAGAAAAATGTTAAAGATTTTCCTTATTTGACATTAATCTGGCCGTTTCATTTTCATCTCATCTAGCAACCCTGATTGATATCTTTCAGACTTCAGTTCATTTTTGCCCGATATTTAATGCGGTTTTGATTTGTGAGTCTGTGACTAATATATATTTTTTTTATTGCTAGGCCTGAACCGCCTACGTGCTCTGGCTGATACATACATAAGTGCATCGGTTCTGATGATTTATTCAAGAATTAAAAAGTTAAATAATTGAGTTTTCAGAAGTAGAACATTATTTATTGTTTTAAACAAGTAGGTGACTTAGCAGTTTTGATATTAATGGATGGTCGAAAAAGGTTGAGCGGCGCAAAATACCGTAAAATAGCAGAAGAGAAAAGGAGAAAGGAAAATGAAGTGTTATCTAAAATACCAAGAGTAGACTCATTCTTTATCACAAAGACAAATGAATCTGTCGTGAGTGCGGATGAATCTGAAGTAATTTCAAAAGTCATTGATGATAACGATAACACGGGTAATCGTGAAACATATGCATCAACTTCTTACGTTACTGTCGAGAATAGTGACCAGGTAGACGAAGCACAAGACAAAGAAATCTTTATACCAAGCGATGATCCATTTTATTGGAAGGTTAGTGAGGCCACGCGAGACTACTTTGCAAAAAATGGGATTAATCAAAATTCAGACATAGATTTTTTTAATTCTAAGAGAATTTATCCAGATAAAAGTAGATTTTTAACAAAGTCCTTGTTTGAACGAAAACTTTTGAATGGAGATGTGAAACGTGACTATTTAGTGTACTCTAACAGTCAAGGATGCGTCTTTTGTGGTCCTTGTAAACTTTTTGGAGGCGGTGTTGTATCTCAGTTTGTAACAGAAGGATTTAACGATTGGAAGCATGGCAATACAAGATTGACTGAACATGAAAATTCCGTTCGCCATCGTGATTGTATGTTGATGCTGAAGAGACTAAGTAATTCATTATGTAGAGTTGACAAGCAGCTGCTCTCTCAATTAGAAGAAGAAGTAAAATATTGGAGAAATGTACTACAAAGAGTTATTGCTGTTATTAAGAAACTTTCCTCACGGGGGTTACCATTCCGAGGCGATGATGAAATAGCTGGCTCTGTTCGAAATGGAAATTTTATGATGTGTCTGGAACTTATTGCAGAATTTGACCCTTTCTTACAAAATCACCTATCTCAATGTCAAAATTCTGGCAAAGGAAATCACATAGCACTTACGAAGAACTTATCCAAATTATGGCTAGAAAGGTAATCAGTGAAATAGTGAAAGAAATTCAGGAAAGTAAGTATTTTTCTATTATTGTTGATTCCACTCCAGACATTACTCATAAAGATCAGCTGAGCTTTATCATCAGATATGTTAGCAAAGAAGGTATGCCTAAAGAACGCTTTTTAGGATTTATTAAAAATCCTGGTCATACAGGTAAGGAACTAGCGGAAACAGTGATGAGTTTTCTCAAAGCAAATGAATTAGACATAAGCAGTTGCCGGGGTCAAACGTATGATAATGCTGCTAATATGTCAGGAATATATTCCGGCCTGCAAACAAGAATTAAAGAGGTCAACCATCTAGCATATTTCATACCATGTTCAGCTCATTCCCTTAATTTAGTGGGATCTAGCGCTGCCACATGTTGTAAACAGGCGGTTTCTTTTTTTGCTTTGCTTCAGAATCTTTACAATTTTTTCTCGGGCTCTACGCATCGTTGGGGTATCTTAGAATCTTTCTTCAAAGAATATACTGTCAAAACACTATGTGGGACAAGGTGGTCAGCTCGAGCAGAAGCTTGTAAAAGTCTAAACAAAGGTTTGGAAGCTATTGTTAAGGCTTTAAACTCTATATCTGAAGATAAAAATGAGAGATCATTCAATCCAAAGAGGCAAAGGAATTTTGAAAAAAATTGAGTTCCTATGAAATACTCTTTATGTCTGTAATATGGGAACCAATACTTGAAAGATTTGATTCTGTAAATAAAAAATTGCAATCTGAAGATATGGATGTGGCCACCGTTATTAATTTGTATAACTCTCTGTGTAACTTAGTTAATGAAATTAGAAGTTCATTAGAAACCTACGAAAATTGTGCCAAAGAAAAATTGAAAATCTTTACACAAAAAGACATCAAGAATGTATCTAAACTAAGATCTGAGAAAGAAGAAAATTATCAAATATGCATTCTTCAAGCAAGCTTCAATACTATACTAGATAAGCTGTCAACAGAATTAAATAGGCGAAGTTTTGCATACAGCGAATTTTCAGAAAAGTTTTTATTCTTATCAAATCTCACCGAAACCGACCCAGACGACATTCATAAATCAGCTAAATTATTACAAAAAAATCTATCGATCCGACTTAGAAGATTTTGGAGCAGAATGCATTCATCTAAAATGTTT
This sequence comes from Trachelipus rathkii, assembly GCA_015478945.1. NCBI lineage: Eukaryota > Metazoa > Arthropoda > Malacostraca > Isopoda > Trachelipodidae > Trachelipus > Trachelipus rathkii. Next base: position 12,526 of record JABUQX010131340.1, on the reverse strand, counting down.
GCTTTTAGAAGAAGGTAATGGCAGTCAAACCTTGTCCCAATTAAACAAATATTTATATAACAAAAGCCTTCATGATATATATCCAAATCTGAATATTGCTTTAAAATTATTTTTATGTACTCCTGCGACAAACTGCTCAGCTGAAAGATCATTCTCCACACTTAGAAGGGTTAAAAATTATTTACGTTCGTCCCAGTCCCAACAACGTTTAGTTCATCTTGCTGTACTTGCTATTGAAAATGATTTCACCGTAAAATTAGATTACGAAGATATTATTGACAAATTTGCTAACGAAAAGGCAAGACGAAAACCTGTAATGAATCATTAATTTGACGTGTAGATGTAATAATGTAGTATATAATATATATATATATATATATATATATATATATATATATATAAATATATATATATATATATATATTATATATATATATATATATATATATATATATATATGTAAGGGCAGGTTTCTCTACCCTTACTATATGGTTGTGCGGATATGTGTGTATATGTAATAATAATAATGTAATATAATATGTATGTATATAATATATAATATGTAATATATAATATATAATATAATAATAATAATATGTATAATAACAATAATATAATAATATATATAAATATATAATAATAATAATAATAATAATAATAATAATAATAATATATATATATATATATATATATATGTAATATATATATATATTATATATATATATATATATATATATATATATATATATATAATACATATATATATATATAATAATAATAATAATATTAATATAATATAATAATATATGTATATATATATACAAATATCTAGATAACAATAATAATAATAAAAAGCAGGTACAGGTAATATAATATGTATAATAATAATAATAATAATATCAATAATAACATATATATATATATTATCATATATGTATATATATATATATAATAATACATATATATATACATATAACATATATATATATATATATATATATATATATATATATATATATATATATATATATATATATATATATATATATATATATATATATATATATATATATATGAGGGTATGTTTTAACACCAAATGTTAAAAAAATACTAAATAATCAAACCTACGACAAAGTAGTTAAACTAGTTATTATTATATATATACCATTATATGTATATATATATATATATATATATAATATATATATATATATATATATATATATAAATACATATATATAATAATAATAATATATATATATATATATATATATATATATATATATATATATATATATATATATATATATATATATATATATATATATATAATATATATATATGTTTATATAAGAGTGTGTGTGCTGAATTGTTTATATTAATAGATATTTTATTTTCATTAATTGTTTAAAGAAGCCTTTAAATTTCCTACCAATGAAAATCAAGAATATTTTTAACTTTATATTTTCCAAATATATTCTGCCTAAAAATAAACATTATATATATATATATATATATATATATATATATATATATATATATATATATATATATATATATATATATATATATATATATATATATATATATATATATATATTTTTCTTATTTTTTTCCTCCCAGTAAGGATTTTCATCCTGTCAGTTGCGCGAGGGTCTTCCTCCAGACATCGCTTTCCTGGACCACTCCTATTCTCTTCAACCATCTCATTGTCTACAGCTGGCATCTCTTTAAAGAATCCTCCACCGATTCAGTCCATCTTTTCTTCGGTCTACCTCTCGGTCTTCTTCCCTCCGGTGTCCATTCCCATCTTCTTTTCGGCATTCTATCAGGCTGCATCCTTTCCAGATGTCCCCACCATCTCAGTCTTCCCACATCCATCTTCAGTATAATCTTCTTCACTCCTACAGTTTCTCTGGTTACTTCGTTCCTTATTCTGTCTCTTCTGCTTCTTCCAGTCATTGCTCTCAGAGCCCTCATTTCTGCCGCTTGTATTCTACTCTCCTCCCTCCTCGTAGTGGTCCACGTTTCAGCTCCATACAGCAGCGTCGGAGTCAATATACTTTCGAAGATTACCTTTTTAACCTCCATTCCAACATTTCCGTCCTTCATCAATGGGTACAGTGCTTTCATAGCTTGTCCATATTTTTCCATTCTTCTAGTGATCTCTCCTCCACATCCTCCCTCCCTGTTAAAACATCCACCTAAATAGACGCTGGAATCCACCGCCTTCACCTCCTCTTCCCCCACCATCATCCTCATGCCTTCATCGTTTCCTCCCGTTACCATTAATATCTCTGTCTTCTGTACATTCATCTTCATCCCTGCCTCATCCAACTCCTCCGCAAACAACCTCACCACCTCATACTCACTCCATGCTAGGTCTTTATAGCGTTATCTCTCATAAAAGCTCACAAATATCTCTTCCTTTGCTTATTACCGTCTAATGTAATCAGGAACTTCAAAGGCCATATTACATCGTTTTCACTCCTGTTCTTACTTCAAACCATATATCGTTTTCACACT
>JABUQX010131339.1:0-10691 GCA_015478945.1 Trachelipus rathkii | reverse complement strand
CAGATATAGTTAATAAGAGTTTTTATTCTTTACTTTATTTTCTCGCACACCTGAAATTACTTGTTGACCTCTTGATTTATTTTATTTTCTCGCACACCCGAAACTGCAACAGGCTCTCCTAAATTCTGACTGTTTTGCTTACCTCTTCTATTTTGCTTAATATAAAACTGAATTGAAAGAAGTAAAATATTTTATTATTCAGGATTTTCCAATGAACATGATTTAAGATTGTCATATACATTTGCAAAATATAAATTAGTTTTTATTCCCTTTATGAAAATATTTTATTAAAGTGAACAAAATTTTGGCTGATTTACTAAACGCAATTATTATTATTATTATTATTATTATTATTATTATTATTATTATTATTATTATTATTATTATTATTATTATTATTATTATTATTATTATTATTATTCTTACTATTTTATTATTATAAGTATATACTCTTAGTTAGGCTGTTCTTTTAAGTATTATATTTTTATCAAATAGTAGTATTAGTAAGGTCGTTCTTTCTAATATTATATTTGTATCAAACCAGAATAGTTATAATTTTATTTTTTTTAATTGAAAATTATTATCATTTGTAGGCAAGTGTACACAGAAAAGTATGACCAAAGAAGTCAAATTGTTTCCAACTTATATTACTAAGCTTATTCTTAGTATAAAAACCACAATATGTTTTATATTATACCCCAATTTCCCAGTATAAAATCCCAATTTCCCAGTATAAAACCCCAATTTCCCAGTATAAAACCAATTTCCCAGTATAAAACCAATTTCCCAGTATAATGAGGGATTTCAGTATAAAACTCCAATTTTCAGTATTAAACTTCAATTTTTTAATTGAAAATTATTTTCTTAGGTTTTAATAATTATGAGTAAATAAAGAAAATAAATAAAAAGTACAATTTTCCCAGTATTAAACTCCAATTTCCCAGTATAAAACCAATTTCCCAGTATAAAAACCCTAATTTTCCCAGTATAAAACCCCAAATTCCCAGAGTAAACCCAATTTCCCTTTATAAAACCCCAATTTCCCAATATAAAACCCCAATTTCCCAGTATAAAACCCCAATTTCCCAGAATAAACCCCCAATTTCCCAGTATAAAACCCCAATTTCCCAGAATAAACCCCCAATTTCCCAGAATAAACCCCCAATTTCCCAGTATAAAATCCCAATTTCCCAGTATAAAACCCCAATTTACCAGTATAAAAACCCCAATTTCCTAATATAAAACCCCAATTTCCCAGTATAAAACTCCAATTTTCCAGTATAAAACCCCCCAATTTTCATCTTTCTTTCAACCTCCATATTTTTTTTCCCTTTTCACTTATCTATTATAATTCCACTTCTTCCATTCATTTCTCCTCTCCCTCCCTCCTTCCATTCCCCCCCTCTCTCTCTCCCCCCTCTCTCTTCCTCCCTCCTTTGACGTCTCTTCTCAAAATGTTTTCATTCCACACGTATATTCTTTCATAAACAATTTGAGATAATTCTTGAAAATATTGCTGCATATTTTTCTACTTAAATAACACTATTGTTTCTGATCGTTAGCGTCTTTCTTATTAATATTATAGTATAGTATTTAACTATATGCCACCTTAAAACTATTTTATATTAAACAATTTTTTTATCTATAATTCTATCTATAACAATGATAAGATATCCGCGCCCGAATTAGCTCTTTGAGAGTCCGCACGGTATACGATAATAGTTTCCCGGTATTTTAATGCTGTTTAAAATGACTGTTATTTAATAGTCGGCTATTCTACCCTTTGTTCGTTTCAATTTTTGCTTAATCTTTTATATTTTTCTATGTAATAATTTCATTAATTTAGACCAATTGTACGCAACCAAATTTCTAGTCATCTATATCCCGCTCTGTATTTGAAAACTTTGCAAAAAAATTGGTCGTCTCTATAATGTCCATCGTTCTTCCTCATGAGTAGCACGATATATAGCACTTTTATTCGTCTTCTGATATATATATTATATATTACTAGACGTAAGTATACTAATAGAAAGCAATAACTCATTATTATGCTTATATAATAGTATATATATATATATAATTATATATAAATATATAAGTATATATAATAATGAGATTTTAATGTCTTAAATATATATTGCTCAAGCTTATTATATATATTACGATATATATAATATATAATATCAATATATTAGGGTTTAAGTGTTGTAGTGATGTGTGTAGATATTAGAGTCCCCACATGGTTGTGTAGTGTGGGTCCGTGTGTGTATGAATATTGGTGGTGTTCGCGTTGCTCCTGAAACTTAAAATCCATACAAGTTAATGAGCCAAATTCATAGAAATAAGCGAAACTTTTCTAAAACCATATGCCAGCCAACTGACTCCCAATGATCAAAGTGTTGTGTTTGGAATGTGTGTGTAGTTGTGTCGTGTGTTAGGGTTCTGGTTAATTCGAAATCTGCAACAACGAAATATTTCCAGTTTAATTAATTGTCATATTTTTTAGAAAAACATGATAGGTCAAAGAGGTACTTAATATGTTGAGGTGGGTGTGGCCTTCATGAATTTGCAAAAAATATATAAATCTCGTATCGTTGGTTCCTAGTTTTCCCATAATTAAATTGCCAATTCAATATGGGCAAAGAATTATTTAAGAAAAGGTTCATTTAGATACAGGTCATCTTCTAAGACTTCAAATAGGTAGTTAACCCTCTTCAATACACGTGGGAAAAAATCATACGTTGGTTCTGCGTTGTCCAACAGCTTGTAAAGTAAATAGAAATTTTTACAACAAATGGTAGTTGTAAAGGCTTAGGTTTAGAACATGTTGAATGAGGGCCGAAACCCCTATATACAGCGATTACGTTTATATATTAGGTACTACATTAACTTAGATTTATTACGATGAAACGAGTATCATTTATAAAACAGGAATGGATTTGTATCAACTCCTTTAACACATCCGTTTTATTTACCCAGTCATACCTAAAGTATTATTTTCCGGCATTCATATAGTATATAGAAATCCTTTCCTTTGTGAGTATCCTTTGATTTATGTATGTTACATGTCTTCATCGATATGCATGAATACATTATACGCGGTGCGCGAAATAGTCTGCTCTTATTCATACCGCAATAGTTTCAGCCCAACGTTTGCTCTGATTTCCACCGCTTTGTCATTTAGTGCCCAATGTTAGATTATTTTTCGTGGAGTCGGAACTATTCGGACAAGCATGGATTGATACTCAAGACTTAAGAGGGTAGATTATATCGATTGGCTATCGGTTGTGTATGTAAACCCACCGTAGACACCGATTCTTCAGGTAGCACGCTCACAAGGTATACTCCAGGCTGAGTTACAGGTTCCGTGGTTGATCTAGATTCTAGTGAGTAAGGGCCACGGGTAAATAGGACCCCAATGTTCCTATTACCACCTTACGCGGTTTTGAGAGTGTTGTTTTACTGTTTAGATTGAGTTGTTTGCAACAGCCCTTGCTTTAATTTTGTATGTGTGGGCATGTCCTCTTTCATGCTAGGTAGTACGAACATTATTTATTGAATAATAAAAGTATTATGGTCTAATACATTGCCATTATAACTAATTATCCGTGTCTAATGTATTGGTTTATGCGCTTCGTGACAGTAGGAAAAGATAAGGTATTACTACAAACAGATGGGTGTCCAGAAACTCAAATTCGCTTATCATAGTTTTCTATGGTAATAACGGCTCTCCCAAAATATATAAAACGATTCACACATACACATTTTATAAGTTGGTATGTCTAATACTACCTGTGTCGCGTGCTGTATGATGTGCGGTGTTTTTTTTTTCCTCGCGGTCCTAGTACCGATAATTCCACCCATTAATCGTGCCAAATTTGGTAAACCTGGCTTCATCCACACAAAATACAGAGCTGCCCGTCAAGGTTATTGTCAAACATGGTTACACGTTTGGACTATTGATACTGCAGCGAAGGTCCGGGTCTTCGCCGGATCAGACCATTGCACACATCCGGCGTTGTCTTTTGTTACGGTGACAATTATATCAACGTCGTTGCACATATGCAGCATAAAGCAAACGAATAAAATAGATTAGATATTTTTTTATTCACAGATAAACCTCTCTATTTTGTGCGCCAGTTGCTATTATTGTTTGCAAGTGGAACAAATTTTTGGCGTAGGTGGCATCATGTTAAAAAGACTTGTTGTTGGGTGTTTTTGCCATGTAAATTTGTAATTTGACTCTTCTGACTCCAAAAGGTTGCCGGACCCCTGCCAATTGGGTAAACCGGAGATAATAAGGAAGGATGGAGGACGTCGTGCTGGATCCTCTCCCGGCCTCCCGGTGAGACGTAAGAGTGAAGAGGGTACTATCGTCAACAACCTCTGTGTGCCTGCCGGCCTGACCGCAGCGAAATGGGCTGAATTTTTTTTTTTTTTGTAGATATAATTTTTTTAGAGAGAGAGAGAGGCATAAAAAAAAAAAAAGCGAATTGATAACTCGCCCTCTCCCACTTATGGTAGAATTTTCCGCTGCATTCCAAATATATAATTGTTGTTGTTACATGTAGGTTGTTGGCCGTGCTGATTGCCCCGCCGTTTACAGATGTGCAGCTTATTGAGATGATCCCAAGGTCAGAACATCCGAACGAAGGGGATATATATATATATATATATATATAAAATGCGAAGACTTTTCATTTAATATCATTTATTTTGAAAATACTACTTTATAGTGATCTGTACATAAATCTGTACTAGATTCTTAGTGCGAATTGCCAACAATATACTTATAGGTTATACCATAATAACTCTCAGAAATAATCTTAGTGTAATTTTCTTATTAGATTCCCATTTTATATCGATAGCTATACTATTTATATGATTATTGATATAACTAGGTATATAGTAATTTCTTAATTGCATTATCTCTATTAATATCCTATATATGGCAGCGATATATAAGATAGTGAACCGTCATGTATGTATCTATAAAAAAAACTCTCATCTTAACTGCTTAACACGTAAAACCGGAAATACATATCGCGTCTGATATGCTGGTCCATGATTTTCTGGAGTACTGGAAAATGAAAAAATGAAAAAATAATATAACAAATAAAATAAATAAGGCATTACTTCGTTCTCAAAAACTTACTCCAGTTCCCAAGAAGTTTAATTAATTACATTTTTGGTAATATCTTGAAAGAACAATCAAAGTAAGAACATATGCTTTGTTTGCCGTGCACAACATAGGGGGCTCGAGCGCACGGGGAGACAGACAATAAGTATGAGGTGAACGGACTGTGTTTCCCATTACCCGCGTTAGAGGGAGGGCGAGAGGAGATCGCCCTCCGCGACACGCCTCGAAATCTTCGCTTATAGAGAGTTGGGGGTTTCCGGAAGATCCCTCCCCGGTAGGGGTGGGAAATACATCGCTAACCCCGTAGTTCCCGGATAGGCCGCCGCGAAGACCTCGACCTCCTGCCAATCGGGGCGTCCCAATCATAAGATACCCGTGAGTGTATTCTTTAGTTATATAAACAAAAATAAGACTCTGAAGAAAATTTACATTAGAATGCTCTATTTAATTAACACTATTAATTGAAGACCATATATAGGTCTGCTAATAGGCCTTCTTATCGCCTACTCTAAATAGCCTATTTAAATTCTCATAATCTATAAATTTATTAGCTCAAAATATAAAGACTTTATTTTATTTATTTATTATTTTTTTTACATTTTCCTTATAGTAATGACTAATTTGAACAAGGATTCCAAAATATGTATTCCTTTCTACGCTGTATCTATTGTAAGTATTTTGTGTGATTTTTTTTTTGTTCTTCTTTTTTTCTTTTTTTTTTTTTTGTTTCGTTTCAGTGTTCTTTATCAGTCTGTGAAGTTGGTGACCTAGCATTTCCACCAATGTATCTCCGTTTTATCTTGTAACGCTTAATAGTTTTTGACCGTATTATTATATGACCGTGAATATACTAAACGGCTGAGCCTATTACAACTAAACTATTGGTTAAGTAAACTAATTATTTTTATAATATCTCTACCGTATATACTGTACTAATAATTATGCTATGTTCAAATTATCTTTACTCACACTCATGAATAGGATAGTAATTATTTATATGCTATAACTATATTAGATAAGGATAATTAAACAATAATATACTATATTTTTGGATCTGTTAGTAATATTGCTCATACATATAAGTACATAAATTCCAGAATATAAAATGTCAAAACTATAACATTAAATATTTATTATATATAGAGCAGAGAGTGATGAGGGCCCCGGAAGATGAGGAGGATGTGTTACTATCTCTATAATTATTTATTACGTTAATCTTCGGTTTATATACAATGTGTGACCTAGATATATGGAAGTAAGTGTTTAGGAATACACACATAATTATCAGACTATTTACGGATTATAAGTATAAAAAAGATAATAGAGGAAAACATAACTTTTTCTCCAAAAAATTACCTGAGAATGAAACAAGGGAATTTATAGTGACCTATGAGGAAAAATTAACTTATACTTCGGCACGTATATCGATATTCTGCTCTCTAAAGGTCCTATTACTAAAACTCTACGTGCTTGTTAAGTTATGGTAACCTATGTTTTACTTCCATCTGTCGCGAGTTAAGTTCATATCTATAATTTTATTTAACTGAAACATAACTCTGTCTCAACCATCACTCAAAGAATATAATTAAAATCGTGATATTATGTTTATCTCCTTCTTCATACTCTCTCTCTCTCTTTTCTATTCTCTCTCTCCTCTTCCTCCTCTCTTCTTCTCTACACTCTCTCCCTCCATCTCTCTCTCTCAATTTAATATATATAGGCATAGAATATGTAATTCTAGACTGAATAGGGCTACAAATGCTTAAATACTAGGAATAATATATTCTCTCTAATCACCTTATCTAGTAGAAAACATTGACACCTCAAATCCCTATAGTAATAAATAATATATTATATAGTTATTATATGGGTAACAATATTATTAATAAATTATATATAACTATTATATATATATAATTATTTTATTTATTTAATTTCTAGCATATTGTCCTCCACTTTTTACCCCATATGGTATTTATTATTTTTATAGGGTGATTTTCTCCATGTCAGTGTATGGATCCAGCTTCTTACATTCACTGCGTAATAAATGGTACCACGATAAAATACTCTTTGATACACTACATAAATGATTTGTCCAAAGAAATATATAAGAGAAACTATTTTTACTTGACAACTAATGTATCTACTGCCCTGGCTATAAGTGATATATATATATATATATATATTTATATATTATTAATAGCTAGTCTCCTTGTCAGTTATAACTCAGGTAGTGTCACCCTTCATGAGAGCCTAACTGATGAGGCTTTTAATCCCCATCAGACCTCGAACTATGTTCTACAAGAGAGCTACTTCAGAATTAATCGTCACTTATTTATAAATTGAGCATAAGTTCTCAATCGACATGGTGTCCAAATGAGTAATATATCAAGCGAATAAGTATACGAGGACGGTGTGTTATGTCTCATAGTCATTGATCACTACATTATTATTATTAATTATAATATTTATATTTAATATAATATATATATATTTTATATATTAATACCATAATAATATATTAATATATACAAATCCTTATATATTATTTATAATAATATCCGACTATAATATATATATTAATAATATTAATATATTATATTATATTTTATTGAATATATCATTATATTAATAATATATATAATAACTCTGTATATATATATATAAATTACTATTAATATATTATTATATTAATTTATATAATTATTTTAACCCTTACATTATTGAACAGTTTATGCAGACGAGTGTTTCTCTCCCCTATTAACTGCCATACATATAAGCGAAGGAAATGTCTCTTCTACATGTCTTCTATGTATAATCCGTGTGTGTCTGCATATTAACCTACAAACAAACTTCAATATCGTGCTACAGAAATTAAATCTGCATTTCAAGAGTTGTCATTAATATTATCTCAATCTCAAGTTTTCAAATTCTTTTAACCCACCTAAAATAATAATCCAAGAAACTCTAGATTGCTAGAAATTATTGTCGCTCTCTCCAGTTTTATATTTAAGATTAATTTGAATATTATTAATTATTCGTATCTAGTAAAATTATATGTGAAAAGAATCTTATACGCAATAACAATTTGTGATTTATTTGTATTGCATAATACAATAATGTTTGTGTAAGAAATTAATTAAACAAGTTATTTTCTACTTTCATAAAGTAATAAATAAATTATAAAATCATATTTATAAATTAGTAAGAAAATTCTTTGTTTGCATTGTGGCTGAAACCAGTGCCTCAATTGGTTCAAAAAAGTCTTCTTTCATTCTGAATTTTTGTAATCTATTATCAGACTTAGTTATTTCTTTCTCTCGTTGTTAATACTATCAGCATTTCATTCTTTATTATATCTCTCCACACTTATTGTGTTTCAATCCGAATCTTATTTCTCTGAACAATCTCGCTATCAGGTGTCTTTTAAATCAAGTACCCACTATCCAATAATTATATATAATTACTGCGTTCTGTTCTGCTAGGAATATATAGAAATATAATGCTATTAATTAATTAATATATTCAAAGATAATTAAAATTTAACTCTTAATATAAATCATGTATAGGTAATAATATATATATATATTATATGACTAATAATAATATATATTATGATGTTAAATATAAAAGATAATTATATATAATTATAGGTATATATCAAAGACAAAATAATATAATAGGATAAAGTCTAACTCTACTCCTATTAATTCGAAATATATCTACCAAAAATATATAATAGAAGCCATACATATATACTATAATATAACAAATCTATATTTAGTACTATATCAGTAGATAATATAATATCTTTCAGAATACCTCTTCAGCTTTAAATTTATCCTATTCCGTATTTTAGTTATCAATCTAAAGAGACGTATGGTGGATACTATAATCGTGTTTATGGTACGCACATCTCTCTGTCATGATTTTTTTTTTTTCTTATTTATTATTTTTTCATATAAATTGACTATTTTTTTTTAATATATATTGCTAGTAAATGATGACTATGAATATACAAAATAAATAGATATGAAGACACAACTCATCCCTGAAATAATACGTATCGTAATAGTTTGTAAAGAAATTTTGTTAAAATATTTTACGGAAATAAGATCAAATCAGGAGAAATAAAAATTAACGAAAATGTGAGATAAGCGGAAGATATTATTTTCAGGGTAATTTAACAAATTGACGTCATTATAAAAAGATCAAAGTGTGAAATGTAAACACTGATTCCCTGATTAATATACATGTTTAATACCGATTATAACATATGTTATTAACACAAGAAGTGAATAAAAGTGCGAATTATAAATAACGACGCTAGTACCTTATATTAAAGGACAAATGAATAATTTAAGAGGATCTTGATATAAAACCTCTTAATATTTAAAATTATTATTTTTGGAAAAGTTATTAAAATTATCGTACAGGTTTTTCGTGTAACTAATGCAAAGTTCTCTTAACATTGTCTGATAAGCACTAAGGTCTACAATCTGAGGAGCTCTAAATTTGGATAAAATATTACTAAAAACATCTCTAAAAGGCGTGGTTTTTTTTTGTTCGCAAGATAAAGACGTACAAGTGACTGTTAAAAAAAAAACAACTTGACTCTCTCTGGCTACATCTCCTATATATAAACTAATAAATGGATTAGTCTGTATGAAACTATATATTCGAATTTTAAAGGAAATGTTATTGACTCTAGCATGTTTTTATTTTAACTATAAACAACCTACCTATCCTATGTTTGAAATTACTTCAAACCTGCTTTTATATATATATATATAATAATATACAAATAAAGTGATATAAAATTAATATTACACTGATTAAGAATATATATATTGATACATATGTATATATATATATAAATGTATAGCCTCACTGTAAATACTATATGTTTATAATTAATATATAAAATATAAATATATCAAAAATTATATATAATAGTTATATATATAGCTACCCTACCAATTCATAAATCCAAACACTGAAAATCGATCTTAAATATTAATAACTGGCTAAATACCAATAGCTATATATTATTATATCTTTATTATTCGAATATTTATATATAATATATATAGTAGTTCAATATGTTTTTAAACAGTACCCACATCACAGATATGTCATTGTATCTTCTTGTACTTAAGTGGATAAACTTATTATAAAAAAATATATTAATATTAATACCAATACACCGTAATATATATATAATATTATAATATATATAACAGTATATATATACCTAGATAGTATGTTATAATACTCACGAACGAAAATTTTACTTTGACTTGTGTTATTTAATCGTTATAAATTATAAAATATGACTGTCATACAATATATTTACAATATTTTATAAAATAATAATAATAAAAAATATATATATGCTATATTAATTATTTATAAAACTAATATTTCTCTCGAGACCCTAATTATGTTCATTAAAATAAACGGCCAAACATCAGACTATGATATAGCTTCCTATTCCAAGACTTTTGCTATATGTATTACATTAAATTCTATGATAATTGAAAGAGAGAGA
>JABUQX010131338.1:27500-30000 GCA_015478945.1 Trachelipus rathkii | reverse complement strand
CCCCCTCACAAAACCCCGTCGATTTACGCCTATTTAGTATCTTTTCTTCATTCGTCTTCTGAAATAGACTCACATTTTCTCCTTCCAGGCATTCTTTTATGACTCAATAACTTTTTCTCGGTTCTCCTCAACCACTCGATTCCTTGCACCACCCACCACTTATACTCAGCTTAACCAACCGGACTGTCGGTCCACCTTTCACATCCTTAAACCATTTCAATGTACTTTCAATTATTCTCTCATTTACACCTTTCTTCACACCACACAACTCTCTAATACGTTCATTCCTCATTTTACAATTCTTCTCACAACCTAACACGCCCTAGATTGTCCATCTGAACACATTGTTTACTTTAGATTTATACCTCTTATTCCAGACCATAGTCTCGTACTACTATTACATTAACACAGGTAACAACATACCCTCATGTAAAACCATAGCGCTCAAAACTTAGTCCTTTTTACATCCACCAATGATTTAATTGCACCAGCTACATTCCTGCCATTTCTCAACTTTCCACCACACTCTGGGCATGATCCGTTCCGCTTTCATGGCAACATATGATCCTAAATATTTGGAATTCAGACACTTGTTCAGCTGCTAAATATCTAGTATAACTCATATTCGAGGGACTGCCTCACTCTCAACGATAACATTACTCTTATCTACCGTTTTACTTTCAATCTCTTTTACACACCCTGAAAAGTCTCTCTACCAATACTCTCAAACTCTCTTCAGATTTGTCGCACAAAACCAACTTCATATATACCATTCCAATTTTATACCACACTCTGCATCATCCGTTCCTTCTCATTCAACATACAACTTATATCCTAAATATTTGAACTCAGAACTGTTTCCAGCTGCTGACAGTCTAGCATAACTATACTGGGATATATTGTATTTTATTATATATATATTTTTATGCAAAAGGATTCAATTGTTTTCTTTTGATAGTATCTGAAAATATAAATCATATTGGTTGCATTTTCCTCTATGTTGATCTAGGTTTTAGGTTGCTTCTGTAAATGGTCAATGCAGAATATTGGATTGTCTATTTGTCAAATCGATGCTTATTTTGATTAGTTTTCTTCGTCTGAAGGTCGATAGTTTGACAACATCATATTTTGCTGGCAGTTGCTTAGCAGAAGACTTTATAGACATTTGAGTTTGATTGTAATTTTTGAAATTTTGTTGGTTTAAACTTTTTTAATGGTAATGAGTTTGAAGTGTTAATTATATATTGGGTATTAGGTTTTTATTTGTGTTTAGTGGGTACGGATGGTAAGGTATATATACGATCTTGATTATTGTAGGGATCTACTTTATATTGTGAATTTTTGCTTTCGCTTTTTTTTAATGATTCCGGATGATGTGAATAGGGTTATTGTTAAGTTTCTGGAAAAGTTGAAAAAAGAAATCGAAAAAATAAATTGATCAAATTTGAGAGCAAATGTGTTAATGCTCTTAAAAAATTTACATTTAAAATTAATTTATATAAAAGAAAATAATTAATTAAAAAAATTCTAAAATACTTAACAAGCTTCCCGACAAATTTCTAAAAATTAAAAGTATACTAATTGTACATATTAAATAACAAACAAAGATAATCAGATCGGATAATTACCTTCCAGTCCATCTCGTACCCCTAAACACAAATAAGAAAACTAATACCCAATGAATATAATTACACCTTCAATCAATTTACCATTAAAAAAGTTTGAACCAAAATAAATTTCAAAAATTACAATCAACTCAATGTCCTATCAAAGATCTTTCTGCTACAACTGCAGCAATATATGTTTGTCAAACTATCGACTTTCAAGAGAAGTAAAGTATCAAAATAAGCATTGATTTGACAATAGACAATTCCAAATCTGCGATTGACATTTTACAGAAGGCAACCTTAAACCATAGATCAACCATAGAGGAAATGTAACGTCCTCTTTTCTGAAATAAAGTTATAGTAAATTAAACTCATTACTATGTAATAACTATATAAGAAAAAACGGAAATCCTTCTTCAAATATGTCGTCGTATGCTAGAGTTCAGCAGCTGGAACAAGTGTTCTGAGTTCAAATATTTAGGATATACAGTATGTTTAGATTGAAAGGGACACGGAATGATTGGCAGAGTGTGTATAAAAATTGGGCAATGGTATAATGAAGTTGGTTTTTGTTGCCGACAAATCTGAAGAGAGTTTGAGAGAATTCAGCAAAGATAATGAATTTCGAAAAGGAAGATTTGAAAATATGTCCAAATTTTGAGTTAAAAGAAATGGTTATAGTTGAGAGTGAGGACAGTCCTCGATATGAAGTTATGCTAGATAGTGAGCAGCTGGAACAGTGTCTGAGTTTAAATATTTAGTATATGTTGGATGAGAAGGGAACGGATCATGCAGAGTGTGGTGGAAAAGTTGAGAATGGCAGGAATGTAGCTGGTGCAATTAAATCATTGGTGGATGTAAAAGGACTAAGTTTTGAGTGCGCTATGGTTTTA
>JABUQX010131338.1:0-22500 GCA_015478945.1 Trachelipus rathkii | reverse complement strand
AAAAAAAAAAACAGAATTTGAGCTATCAGAGTCAGGCAACATAGAGTACAGGATTTATCCCTTAAAAAATCCAATAAAATGGAAGATCATTCATAAGAATTACACTTTATGAAACCAACACATATACCAGGAAAAGTAATAATATTAGCATAAGCGAAACACTTTTAATGTTAAAAACAATACATAAAATCGAAAGTTATCATAAATATTAACGCACATCACACACACACATATAAGTAGGTATATAGGTGATATAGTATCAATATAAATCATAGGTACATATAGGAGTAGTATAGTATATACTATAATATATATGAGTAGTACTAAATATATATATATATATATTATATTATGTATATATATATATATATATATTTGTAACGGTCTTATAGGGGTGAAACCCTTACCCTTAAGATGGAAATCGAAGAGTGGTTTACCTCTTGACCAACGATGATCCTTAAAGGAAACCCGTCCAAATACCTCTGAAAGCATCTAAGGGTAAGGGTTCAAACCCACTAGGGTAAATTATAAATGTAAAATTAATGATGCAGATTAAATCAAGTACTACATCTTTAAGCTTGTAACGATATTCAGTAATTGGTAATATATATATATAATATATATATATTATATATAGTATATAATATTATATATTGATACTGATATAATATATATAGTATAGATATATATAATATATATATATATATATATAAATATATATTATTATAATATTTGTGGGTTAATGTTTTGTGATAACTTTCGATTTTATGTATTGTTTTAACATTTAAAAAGTGACTATTAAGTGTGTATTATAAGGGGCATGCGAGTCAAACAAATAAAAATTAGAAGGAATAGGAGTTGGATTCGTATAATGTGGTCAAATATATATATAGGATATATGGAATCGGAATGTGGGCAGATGAAACACAAACAAATGGAAAGGGGAGGTGGCCGAGACGAGGATGCTGAGATTGATTGAGGGAGTTACCCCTTGAGAGATAGGCGGAGAAGTGAGGAAATACGGAGAGAGCTTGAGAATTGGATCAATAACTAAACATATGCAGTAGGAATCAACTGATGATGGTATTGGGCACCTCAAGAGAATGGAAGAAGAACTGGACGAATAAAGAGTGGCTGGAGATGGGACGCCAGTGGCCGGTAGACCTTCGGGCAGACTGAAGAAAAGAGGTGGAAGGACGGCTGTGGAAAGATGCGCATGAACGTCAGAGGAGTGGTCGTATGGTGGATGTGGAGGTGAGAAGATGTACAGGATAGGTTACCACTGGAGGAGGTTCTTGCAGAGCGAATCTGACAGATCAATAGCAGGATCACCGGAGGGGATGGTGAATAAGGTGAATATTTATTAACCACAGTATAGTATAGTTATAGTATAGTATATATATATATATATACTGTATATAGTATATATTATAATATATTATATATAATAAGTTTTATTTTATTTTAAGATAGTATAATATCAACCTATCATTAGATTTGGTTATTACCAAAATAGAATATCCTAATAGATATTAATATTAAGTAAATATTAGTATATAATATATGTATATATGGCTATATAGTCATTACTGGTGATTAGGTAGAAAAAGATTGTAGCATATTTAATTTATGATGCCTTCAGTTATAAAGTCTTACATTATTGAATCAAAGAATATAGTAGTGAGCCTAATATTAAGTAGACTCATAACTTGAGTAAGAAAGGTGTGTAGGATAGTAATTTTTTGATGATTTATATATAATTCTACATATTAAGTGGTATATAAATAAGTATATATATACTAATGGTAAGTTTAATATAGTATATATTATATGTATGATTAGTTATAGTATTGTTAGGTTATAAGTTTTTTTTGATAATAGAATATATAGAGTAGATAAGAATGGAACTTTTGTGAATTGGCATAATATAATATGATTATTACCCCATAGAGTGAGAATAGTAATTTATATATTATATAGTTTGATAAGGGTAGAGTGTATATGGTATATGATATAATGAGACGTGTTATTTATATAATATTAGTATAATATATATATATGATAATGTATAATTACGATTTAATCCAACTAGATTTATATTTAAATTATAATTGGAGAGGAATATTTGTAATATATATAGTATATATGTATTCTATTTATCTATATATATGTATATATATATTATGTGTATGTAAAATATATGTGATATATTTTAAAGGACCATTTTTTATTTAAGGTTATACCTATCATTAACCCTTATATATTATATATATACGGTTATATATTATATATATATATATATAAATAATTATTATACTATATACCTAAATAATATATATATAATATATATATATTTATATATGTAGATATATTATTATTATAATTGTAATATTTGAAGATGATACGCTCGTTTTATGGATCTCTGTTTGTTCCTGTATAAATTCAATCTAGTTAATATTATTTCTTATGTGTCAAATATATCCTAGATCATATTCTTACTTGTTTCATATAGAACAACAAACAATGATGAGGAAAACAAAGCAAAGAAGATTTTCTTAATATAAATTTGGCAAATATAATAATCACAAATTAATATTTCAAATAATAAATTCACTTTATTTTTAGAATTATTTATATTAAAGATATTCATAATAATAACCTATCTTGACAATAACAATCCTAACATAATTATATTAATACAAAAATATAAGATTAAAAACATGTCACAATCTTTTCTTTATTCCTCCTTTTAATCGCCCAATCCTTGTCACTTGGTCGTTCCGCATTCAGGGGCGGAATTAATCCTTGAGACAATGTCATGGGACTTAAGGACGTTAATAGTTTCTCGGCAGAAAAAGGAAATATAAGTATTAAATTTTTTTATAAGCCCGTAAACTTCAGTTAAGCTTTCATTATTTTAACAGAGTCCCAATAAGTAATATTATTTTTAATAATTTCATATACACCAGGCGGGCACGAGCCTTGGTAGACACAAATGCGAGTAGACAACAACACTGATTGTGTTCAAGTTTTTATATATACAATAAACCATTGAATCAGTTACTTTCTTTAATTTTACCAATACGTATAAATATTTCAATAATTCAATGATGACCAGTGCAGAGATTATCTTAGGTTGAACTAAATCGAGCATAATTATCTTAATATAACATAACTTTGTCTACAAGTTTTTTTATTTTAATATATCGAAATGACTACCTCGCCAGCAATTGATTAAAATCATTTTTACTGCATTAATCTTCCAACTGAGAATCAGCATTGCATTTGGCACCCCATAAATTAATTATCCCGAAATCAGTCAAGATAATACTTAGTTCTAATCCAGGAACATGGTTACATTTCGTTCAACTAGTACATTTTTGATTAGCGAGGAACAGAAGAGTAACCCAAGCTTGTTAGAGGTGCCATGGGCTCCAATTTGCTGATATTCCCAAAAAAAAAAGATTAATATTAACCTTCATCCTTAGACTTGCGAACCAATGTGAGGTCCACTAATTTCATCATCCTTTTCTTTATAAAGCCGATCTTAGAAGTTAAATACGTGAATAATATTAGGTCACCTAGCTTCTAGCGCCAAGATTTTTTCCCAGTCAAGGCATAGCCATATTAGGCGTTATTATTCTACCGGTAAACTTCATATATCTCGAATGGCAGGATCTTTCCTGCTCTTAGCTTCGGATTACAACTTCCTCTCCTGCGGTCGCTGAATGTGCTGAAACAGTCCACCGTGATGATGTGTCTTACAATTGACTTTTTTATGAATCGACCATCCCTAATTCGTTTACGGCTGCGAGAAAGTAGGTGGGAAGGTTAGGTAGGTATCTCGCAGATGTGTCCCGAAACAAGTAAGTAACATACATGTAAACTTAGTAGAGAGAACTGGTAATATATATACTCATAAGAGTAAAGTATGATTAGATATAAGGTGTAATATATATAATATTATGCCACTTGGCAAAAAATGGTTATAAATACCCATTAATAATTATATTAATTAAATTTAATAAAATTTATTAGATATCTTGACTAATGTAGTAAAAATATTAAGAATAAATATATAATATATATATTATATATTATAATATAATAATTAATAATTATTATATTATAATTATATTATATATATATTATATTAATACACTGTATATATAATATATTTATATTATATAATTATTATATATATATTTAAATATATATTATATATATATATATTAATATTATATTATATATTATATATATAATAATAGTATATTAATATATAATATTAGTACTTGTATATATAATAATATTTAATATATAATAACTTATAATATATATATATACCTATTTATATATTATAATATATATATATATATATTAAATATATATTACCTATAATTATATATATATATATATATATATATATATATATATATATTAATTCAGTTATAATATATATATATATATATTTATGGCGGAGTGATATTGTATGATATTGAATCTCCCACCTTAAATTGAGAGCGTAGTACGTACGCAGACTAGAATTAAATATTTCCCAACTCATGCTCTGCGGAGTTAATTTTTCGTTGAAAATTTTTGGGTGATTTAAAGGTTTAAGTACAAGATACAATAAAATGAGAACCCTAACATAATGAAAATCACATTGTAATTGGTTGTTTATGTCTTAAGTCGTCTTCAAAAGATTAAATACACGGTCCGAAGTGATTTTCGAGTTAATTTAGTGTATCGTGTGAAATAACTCACTGGATTTTGAGTTTTAGTTAGGTTATAGCTAAAAGTTTTTAAAGATATCATCAATTCTCTCCCAAAAGTTCTAGGGTATAGTTATCTTTTTAATTTGGTTTATAGATTTAAACCAGTATTGAAGATTTGTCGGTCATTATTTTGTAACTATTTATTATTATGTAATAAAAAACTCTCGGAGTCAGAATAAGGGGTGAGATAATGCGATTATAATTAAAAGCAGAACTAACGTTAAAATATTCAGTGAATTTGAGGAGTTGTAGAAGGGAAAATGTAAAAGGACAGGCCGAGAATATTTTTAAATTTAGGTATATGGAGACGTTATAGGGTTGAGTTAAGGAATTGTTTTATTGAATGTTTACTCTAGTATTTCCAAACCAGTTTGAAAAGGTATTATGGCTCGTGTACATAGTTATTTTGCTTTATTGTAAGTTGGTTACATTTACTATTTTAGGTTAGTGGAGACGGTAGTAAGGGTTGAGTTAAGGAATTGTGTTTTTGAAGTGCATTACGTTACTTATTTATGAGTTAAGTTACCACTCGGTTATTGTTGCGCATAACGTATTCATATGTCCTATTTTGTCATTAAATATATTTATAGTTTTAGTTACTGAATTGTACCGAGTTTTTGTGATAAAGTATAAGTTAGGGATAGTGCTCTCATAAGTTACGATGGGTGTAAATTAGATGACCAGGTGAATATACAGGTATCAATTAAAAGTTAATGGAATGTAGGATTAAAGGTTAGAAAGATAGTTATATTATAATAGTGTTATTTATATGTCGCATTTAACAAAATAAAAGTTTATTATATATTAATTATATTTTATTATTTTATATTATTATTATTTAATTATATTATATTAATTTAATAATATTATTATTTTATTGTTTTTTAATTTATTAATTATTATTATTATTTATATTTAATTTATTTTAATTTTATTTATAGTTAATTTAATTTATAATATATAATTATTATTATATATTATTATTATAATATTATTATTATTAATTATATAATGTAATCCCCCACATAGTTTTTTGTTTTCTCTCTTGAATAAATGTTTGTGCGCGAATGTAAAGGGCGGCAATCCCAGAGCCTCACAGTCATGATGTGGTTGCAGATTGATGGAGTATTTGACCTTAATTTAGTATGAAGGCTTTTTAATGTTAAATAAACAGTAGTATTAGTATTATTTAACTAATATATATATTCTTATTGATTTATTATTATTATATCCTATTAATTTTTTTATTAAATTTAGGGGAGATTTTTATATATTTGTATTTGTGTTATTATTTAATATATTATTATTATTATCTGATTATTATTATTAATTATATAATATAATGATATAATATCTATTATGTCTCTATTAATTGCTTTATTGCTTCATTGCTTATTTTATTATATATTATTATCATTATGATTATTATGTATTATTATATTATTATTTATTATTAGCCTAAATAAATTTTATCTATTAGTTATCTATTATTTATTATTCATATTATATTTATTATTACTATTATGATCATTTATATTATTATTATTATTATATAATTCAGTTTGTAATTAATTATTATTATTATATTTATGTTATGATTCAATATTATTCCTACTTATAACTTTGTTATAGATGTCTTAAGCATTTAATTATATTAATTATTATTAATTTAATTATTTATATTATTATTATATTATTATTATTATATTTATTATTATTATTATTATTTTATAAGGTAATAGTGTTTCCAAATATTATTGCAATTATTATATCATTGGAAATATTAAATGTAATATCTATGAAAATAATGATATATTATTTTCCTCACTCTAAAATAGAAATGAGAAATATATAAATTACTTTATATTAAACATAAAATAATAACAAACAAATAAAATAAATAAAATTAAAATTAAAAAAAAAGAGATTACTAAAAAGATTAATATAAGAAAATGGGAAAGTTAACAAAAATATAAATTGGTATTACAAATAATAACTGCTCGTAAATATGATCTAATTGGTTATATAAAATATACTAACATCTTGTTTGATCCTATTCTCCGTCAATAATATCTTTCATCTTCTAAATTTATCTCGCTATCATTTCCTCTTAACCGATTTACTCCTCGGGAATACCATTCATTTTGATTAATAAATGATTACAAAGTTTATTTATAGCTAAACGAGAAATATCTACTTATTATTATATACTCGGTTCTTATACTTATATATATGTATATATATATATATATATATATATATATATTTATATATTATATATATATAGTTATATATAATTTAATATTATACTTACTCACGTATATATATATCAAATGTTTATGTACCTTTAAGAAGCTTAATTTATCTTTATATATATATATATATATTATATAATATATATTTATATTATATATATACTTATATATATATTATAATTAATATATATATAATTACATATATATATTTATATAGGTATATACTATATACTATTTATATATAGTCTCTATATCTTATATAGTCTCATATTCTTACTACTTCTTTTCTATGAGATCTTAATCAACATGTCTCGTATATCCCTTTATAGTAATCCACATTTATATACTTTCTCTTTACTCTCATCTTCCTCTCTCTCTTCATTCTCTTATCTCTCTTATCTCTCTCTTCATCTCTCTCTCTCTCTCTACTCTCTTCTCATACCTCGCGATTATCTCGCTTTACTCTCTTCTCTTCTTTACTCTTACTCTCTCTGCTCTCTCTCTCATTTCATCTCTCATCTCTCTCTTCTTCTCTTCATCTCTCTCTCTCTTCTCTCTGCTCTCTTATATCTCTACTCTCTTTTTCTCTCTCTTTTCTCTCTATCGCTTTCTTTCTTTTTTCTTTCTTCATCTTCCTTTATATGTGACGCTATATATTCTCTTACTCTCTCTCTCTCTCTCTCTCTCTCTCTCTATCCTTCTACTCTTATATATTCTCTCTCTCTTACATTTATCTCTATCTTAATATTCATACTTCTCTTATCTCTATACTACTCTATCTATCCTCTCTCTCATTCTCTCTTCTTCTCATCTTTATCTCTCATTTCATTTTCTTATATATACATACCCTGCTGCTCTCTCTCTCTCTCTTCTCTCCTCTCTCTCTCTTATCTAGTCTATTTTCGTCCATTATCCAATACCTTTCCTAGTCTTTCTCATCGATTTCTCTCTCAATAAACCTTTTTTTCTTCGTTCTATAAGTTTTCCATACTCATCTTTCTATTATTTTCTTTATCTCAACTAAAATGTCCTTCTGCTTTTGCCTAATCGATTCTCTATTATTTATAATTGGTTTTAGGGCAATCCCCACTCATCTCATAATGCGTGGTTATATGTAAACTTCCCTAATGGGCGTTGCTTCGTCGGGCTCTTCATTCTTCTTGACATACTGAGGCATTTCTGTTCACATTGTGTTAACTCCCAGTATGGTAAAACATTCACAATACTCGTTTGTTTTCTGACTACAATTGTCTTTTTTTTGTTGGTATCCTAATGCGAAAATCATCTCTTCTTTCTTACTCTCTCTCTTCTGCTCTTCTCTTTCGTCTTGTCCATTTACGGTACATCAAATACAAAGGCTCTCTCTCTCTCCTCTCTTTTTACATCTGGTTCAAAGTAGGAAGCTTCCCTTTCTCTCTTTTGCCAATCATTGCTTCTTATACCAAACGTTTGAAAATTGTTTTCACAAGGATGTTCCAAGGTTAACTGAACATTTTGGTGTCGAATAAATTACTCTTGTCTCCTGGAAAATTTTGCTGGTATTTTAAATTTAACCCTTAATTATTTTTACAAACCTATTTGCCCTTCATATAAAAATTAAAAAATCATAGTACAATACTGTGTCTCTTGTATATGTTATCATTAATAATTATTTTAAGGCCTAAAACGTAACCTCAAACTTTCTTTAATTACAATATAGTGTTTTATAAAACTGCTCCATAATGTCTTTTCAGACATAAATATTGAGCATCTGAACTCTGAACTTTTTTAAATGCATGGTAAACAAAGTACGCGGATTTTTTAAATTTCATTCATATCATTACGTTTTTTTTAATTTATCAATCCTTGTTTGTCTTTGACTATATGACTCTCCCCTCATCTTTCCGTCTCTGAAAACGTTCCTTCTTTCTCTCTCTAACTCAATTTTGCCAGTAACGAGCAGCAGAAATATTCATCCTTCTTTATTTGCGGTTATTTTGGGTGAACCTTTCAATTCTCTATTGTTCCCCCAAGATACAACTAATGTCATTTCTGCATTTACTATTCGGTCTCACTACTCAAGTCATATCATTATACTTACTCTAACTATTATATCATCTATCTCTCTATATCTTTCTTAAATTATTCTTCTATTATACTTACTCTATATATATATTATATATATATATATATATATATATATTTATGTATATATATATTCTATATATATTCCATTATACTTCTTATACTTCTTTTCATATTAATAATATATACTATTATTATATTACTATTATACTTATATTATATACTATTATATATAAATTACTATATATATCTATATATACTATTTAACATTGTCCTGAAATTTGTTTTTTGGCAATTGCTCAAAGCAGATGTAAAAAATTAACTTCCCAGAAATGAAATACTAGTCAAATTGTTATATATCATTATAGTTATAATAGGCAAGTAGCGGATCTAGTCTCTAAACTTTCTCTAGCTCTACTCTCTCTTTCGTAGTTTTTGTAAGAAAAATCCCAGTTTTGAGATGCATCTAATTCCCCCCTTTTTGCTCCACATAATTATAGTTACAATAAAATATAGTTTATAATTTCCCAAGAATTTTGTTGCAATATATTTTAGTAATCTCACTTTTACAAAAGGCTGCAAAATTGAATCATGTTATTTGCATTAATTTTCCTTTTTCAATTGCATACCAAATGTTGATTTATAGTATTTGTGGAAGAAAAATGGATTTTGACATTTCTGTTTCTTAGTTATAGATTTTATGTGATGAAGGTTTTTTCTTGGCAAATTTTTTCTTATTTGAAGGCTGGACTAATGTGCTTGCTTGGTTCCTGTTACTCCATGAATGAACATAAGGTCTCTCTCATGAATCCTTCTTGTAATACGTTAGCTTCATATAATCAGTATTTTTAAGATGTTGGCGATTACCCAACACAACAGACTGTGTGTTGGGAATATTTTTAATATTTTCTGTTTTCCTGATTAAAAAACAAAACTAACTGTTTGGTTGTTTGAGTAGTTGTTGATGGCTTGTATTTCAAATAAGTGGCGTCATGAAAAATTTTTTTTATTATATTATAAACTATTAAAATTTTATAGAGCTCTTATATATATAATATTAATATATTATATTATATATTAATATATTACTAATTATATATTATTGGTGCTCGGAGAGTTATTCGATATATAGTCACATTTTTTCTATGCCTTTGATTCCGATACAGATGCCAAATTTCTTGCGTCTCTCTCGTCTCCCTCCCTGACTTTATTGCGACCGTGAGTCTACTTGCTTTATCCGTATAATATGCGGGCCTTAAATATAATATGATTAAATATATATATGATATAAACTGAATATTTATATATATATATTATGATATTAGTAATACTATGCTGATGCTATATATTCTGCTCATATATATATTACTATATATATATACTATATGATATATATATATACTATATATATAATCTGTATAACTGCAGTTAACGAATCACATAATTAATATCTCTACAGGCGGCTCTTGGTACCCACGGCCGTAGCTCCGTCGAGCCAATTATTGTTTAAATGTCGTGCTGTGGTCTCTCTCTCTAATTAGGGATTCATCACGTTTATTAAAAATAAACAGTTTTTTTAATAAAATTATAATATCGTATATATAATATATATAATATTATATATATATATATATATATTATATATATATATTAATATATATACCGTATATATTATATATATATATTATACTATTATATATATAATATATATATATAATATTATATAAACTCTTCCACTGAAACAGCTGCCAATCTCCTTTCTTCTCTGTCCTCATCTTCTTTCCTCGCTCCATACTTTCACACCTCTGCGTCTACGATTTCTCGGCATCTTCTCCCTCCTCTCCTCTCCTCCTCCTCCCTACTCCTCTCCGGCTCATCGTTCCTATGTCTTCGCCTTGTAGATTAGCATTTTGATCGGGTACATGGGCTTTCTGAGAGTCTTCTATGAACCGTTAGGAAGGTGGGTGTGGCCTTCGGATGGCTCTTCCTCTCCCGAGTTCTTGAGGATATTTTCGTTCTGACCCCCTCGCCCCTCGCTTTCAACCTTATATTCTCTATGTCTCCAATACTAGCACTTTTCCCTTCAATGTTTTATGGCTACACATGGTCCAATCTATTCACAAACAAGGAACCGCTCTGATCCTTCTAACTTCTCACTTGTATTCTATCACTTATATTCTAAAATCTTTGAAACTCTCCTTCTCAACTCTCGCTTTCTTAGGTACCATCTGCGACTCTCTATTCTTCTTCTCCTTTCCTCGATCGCCCAGTATGTTTCGGCCGTTCAAGTCTCTACTGGCGATATACTTTCATATTTAATCTCTTTATTGGTCGGTTTTTCCGCTGCTCTTAGAACTACCCTCGGGGAGCATCTTGCGGGTGTGCTTGACATATCCCAACGCATTTGTTACCGCTGGCTCTCTTTCTCTCTTACTTCGTGCCATCACGTCACTGCTCTCTAACGCATCTTCCCCCTCCTTTTGGGTTTCTCCTCCTCTCTCTTCTTTCGTCTCCCTTCTTGATGTCTGAGGTCTTTCTCTTTCCATACAATCGCTCAATATCTGGCTGTTGGTCGTATCGAGCCATCTTCTCTTCCTTTTCTCTCAAAATATGTCTTGGCTCGTTTCCTTCTCAGCTGTTTCTGTTTCTCTTCCTACTTCTTTCTAACTTTTCCTCAATTATGTATCCTTTCTCACTCTGCACATCTAACTCTATCACTCATATGCCGATGACTCGACCCTTCTTTCTTCAATTCATTTCAATTCTGCCCCCTCTTTTTTGCTTCTCGAATTGCCTCTCGTTCTTATCTCTTCCTCTCGATTCTTTTCTCGTGCTAATCTGGACTTGAATTTCCAGTCGGGTCGTTCTGTGAACCTTTTGAAATTCATATTCTTAAAACCTCCAAACTTCTATCCAAATCTCCCTCTCTAAAACACCTTCTAACGTTTATATCTCTTTCGACGGTTCTCTCGTCTCTCTGTGAACAATATAACATCCTTGTTCTTACATAAATGAAACAAAATGTCTTGGATAACCTCACATACACGGTTGCTGGGCGCCTCAAGGAAACTGGCTCAGTTCTGTTTAGACTGCGAGACTTGTTTTCCTCTTTCTCAGTTACTCAGCTAACAAAGGTTCTCCTCCGCCCTTGTATGCAGTTTACTGTTCTCATAATCTGGGGGGGGTGGCTTGGTTTCATCCGGCCTCTCTTTGCGGATACACTCTCTCGGTCGAGTCAAACGGCCAAAAGGCTTATAAATCTGTCTCTGTACTTTTCCAGTTTCCACTTGACTCCTCTCCTATTCCTTTGACGGCGCTCATGTTGGTGCTCTTATCTCGCTTTTCTCATACGGTTACCAGCAGCCGTCCATCTGGTTCGGACTGGGAATTCTTATCAACTCGCGTACCACACATTTACGATGCCCTTGTGCACAAGGGGTGCTGTGTTGCGCCTACGAGTTTTGTAGATATTTGGTACTTCCCAGAGTAGTTTTGCTGGGTGCTTCCTCTTTCCTTGCCACTCTCTGTTCTGTTGGACACTCTCTTTCCATTTCTTCGTGTTTTTCTGCTGGATCTTAACCCTCCATCCTTTGGAAAGGCCTGTCTCCGTCCGTGCTGCTCTTGCCCGTAATTTGCGCTAGTGTATGGTAAATTTTGGCATTGCAACGCTCCCCTCCCTGTAATTAGAGTATCAATATCTATTTTAATATATCTATATTTCAATATGAATATATCTATATATATCATATATATATATCTATACTACTTATACTATTATACATTACTCTAAAGTCACTTATTTAATATCTTATAATATATTATATATATTATACATATTATATATCTTATATATTATATATCTATATTATATATCAGTATTATTACTATTATACTATTATTACTATTAATATATACTATATATATATTATACCCGGTTATATAGATATATCTATACTTAAATTATATTATATATATACATCTATAATATATATAGTATATATACTATATATAATATATATATCTATATATAATATAATACTCATATCATCTATATCTCTATCTCTTATTATATATTAACTGATATATATAAAGCCGTGTTTTCGTTTTTGCACTTTTGTCGTGCCTTGACGAGATGTAAGACTAATGCTGGACGTTTTGGCGTTCGTTTTGTCCTCCAAACTTACTCTGAAAAAACTCGTCAAGAAAGCTCACAAACGTAAGCGAATTCCTCTAATTTCTTCTTTAGTTGCTATTTCCCCGCTCCTTGCCTGGATTTAAGCACGCTTTCTCTAAAAAAAATCTCAGTATAACCACAGAGTTCGGCTCGGTCCTGGTCTAGGCCCTTCTGATGATGGAATGTTCATCAATAAAATCAGCTTAAATCTATACTTTCTTCCAAATGGATAATCAACCATCCACAAATAGTTGATCAATTATTTGTATAATAAACCATTTGTTATTTTTTATTGTTTTTTTCCAAAAAAACCTTTAAAGCAACCTCCCCTGGGCCTATCAGAACAGCTGATCCAATGTTTAAACAAACCAAGACTAGCTCCCTAGCACCGAAAATCGCTGGTCGTTTAAACAGGAAATTCTGCTAAAACTGGGTGAGCATTTGATGGAGGAGCGTAAAGCATCAAATTGACAAAACGAAAAACGGTCTAAATTAAAAAACAAAGAAAAGAAAAAAATTCATTCTATCGTAACGCTTCGTATTATTACAATAACGATTAAAGGAGATATAACTAAAGAAATTAGTTCCAAGTAAAACATTAGTGGCTTTCTACTTCTATTATTTCGCAAGCCATAATACTTTATTGGACTAATTTCTTTGCTTCTATCTCCGTGATTCATAAAATTGCGGGCTAAGCCCGCATTTACAAAAGCCTGTTTATTTTTCTGATTGGAAGTTTTTCCGATGAAGAAATCACCTTTCGCCGAAATTTTCTTAGCTTTTAATCTTATATCCCTCTAGAACCTTTGTGGTAACTTGTTTATTCGATTTCTCGATAACACTTTATCGCCCTAAAACACTGGCATAGGATGTTCCTAAACTCTGTTTACGCTAGGCTCAATGATCTCCACTTTCAGATTAGAAACATCTTAAACAAAAACTTTCCACAATGCAAGTTTCTTATGTTTTTTATTAAACAGAAACTCAGTTGGCAGTTTCTTTAAGATTTAAAGGAAGCATCCCCAAGAACTTGAGGTCACACATCGATTATGAATATAATGTCGACATGCAAACGTTCGACTATATTAGGTCAACTTTACAGAAACATAAAGATGCGAGACTTCAAAACACATAGACATTTGCCTTTCGAACTAATTCTGCCCCCATCTCTTCAACCAGAGAATTTTAGCTTTCAGAGTCGCATGACCTCAATAGGCACCCATATAGCCTTCAAAAATTCTTCCGTTCTTTAAAAGCTTTACAGATGGAAGAAACTTTAAAAATTTGAGAATCTTATATATAAAACACTTAAACCACACTTAACATCCATAAGGACGACTTCTTTGGCCACTCCTGCATTGCGCTGAAAACTAATTTCCGAATTTTCGGCAAAGCGACACGATTTCTTATAGAGGTTTACTTTTGTTTTTGAAAACTGTTGGAATCAACTTTTGTGATGGAGCCACGTCGATTTCGGATAAACAAAACAAAAAATAAAAATAAAAAAATAAAGGTAACATGGTTTATTATTAAAAAAAAAATGGTCACTATTACTTTTCTTCACAATCAATTTTGAAGAAATTACACCCTAGCAAATAATGAATGGAATAAACGACGCTTGTGACTGCAGACCACGCTTAATTTTTTTTTTTTAGACATTTTCGTAAAAATCGTACTAATGTTCAGCAAGCACACGAATAGAACCTGTATAGAATTAGCGACATTCCTTACTTGAGGTGAAGCATTTTTTTAAGATTTTGCAATAAGTTTGAGACAAACACGAACGCAAACTCGAGCATTTCTTTCGTTTCGTAGAGGCACCTAAATGCAAAATCGAAAAACGCCTATATAACATTCAGTGTGGTAGATAGATACGGATAATTATCAGACAAATTGCGGAATATATATATATAATATAATATAATATATTATATATAGTATATATATATAATATATATAATATAATATATATATATATATTATATATATATTAATCTATATATATATATATATATTATAATATATATATATATCGAAATCAAATTAAGACGCAAATGTGTGGTTAATGCGGTCTACAAGTATCGGCAAATTTTACGATACCGGTACTACTTGTACTTCAAAATTCCCGATACCTCGATACCTCTCAAAATCGGGACCGTCCACCGATAAATACCATGGTATCGCTGTCTGCGATCAGCTATATAATTATATTATCTTCTTTTTTTCATTATTGCTTTTATTAAATGGGAAAGAGGTGCGTTGACAAGCATCGGAAAAAGAAAAGCAAGTAGAAGAAAATGACAAAAGTCTGAAAAGAAAGCCCAGCCTACCGCCCCCTCAGTACCATAATTAGTAAGAACTCGTCGCATCCAGAAAAATCCACCCTAGAGCTTCATGCGACCGAGATTTGTTTATATTATAACTTACATAATAATATTATATATATACTATATTATTATACTATATATATATTAATATATATATATATATATACTACCTTATAGATATATTATATATATATATATATATATTATATTCACAACCTTAGCCAGGCCACATACAACAGCAACAGTTTATCTTACAAACAAAATCGTTTCTCAATGTTGCCGCATTCTTGGATAAAGTCCGCGTAGCTAGGATTGTCGCGATACCCACCTGCCCCTTACTGCGGTTGGCACGCATTTCCCGATTACGTTCGTGCTGTACTAGCAGGGCTTCATCGGCGTGCTCTCCTCTCAAGTATTCTGCACCTTCCTTTTCTTTCCAGAAATCCATACAAATACTCTTTCCTGCTGACCATTTACCTCACGTGATTCAATGACGTATTTACTTCGGTAATATAAACTAGTATATTATATCCTATCTATATATATTATCTATATATATATATATTATATATATATATAATATTATTATATTATATATATATATATTATATATATAATATATTATAAGTTAGATACACGGTATGATATATGAAAACCCCTATTATAGTGGCAATATTGAAAATCTCTTCAATCTAGAATTTCTAAAAGCTTATAAAGCTAAAGATAATGAAGAGACTCGCACTTCGTTAATGGAAGTCTCAGAAAAAAATTTAGTAAAATTTTATGAGAAAATAGAAATTTTTAAATTGAAACCGATATGGATCATAGCAGCAAAATTTACTGTAATCTTGAAGCAATCGTGTGACAATATTGTGAAATTAACAATAATAAAAAAAGTTTTTTTCTGGCAATAAAATGAAATTAATGTGATTATTATATTTTGTATTGGGGGATGGGGTAATAAAAAGTAAATGTAAAGCCTGAAACGATTTAGTATTATCTCTCATTGGATTTTAAGTTTGATTCACCTGATTTCAGCTACTATGGAACCTTTTGGGAGAACATTACCTGCACTAATTGGGTATATATATATATATATATATATATATATATATATATATATATATTATATATATATATTATATATATCAATATTATTATATATATATACTCTTATATTATATATAAGTAGATACTATATATATATATATACTATTATATATATATATATATATAATATATATATATATATAGATATATATATATATATACTATATAGTATATATATATTAGTATATATATATATTATATATATATATATATATTACTTAATATATATAATATATTCTAAAAACTAATCTTAGAGCTGACTTCTAGCCCAAAAAAGCCACTGCCTTGTGGTTAATTCCGGTGGTTTCTTTAAATATTATATTATTATATAACTATATATACTTATATATATATGATATTATTACATATATATATATATATATTATATATATATATTATATATATTATATTATCACCTATCGTGATAAACCTATTATTATTTCCCGATATATATATAATTATACATCTATTTATATATACTTATTTATATATATATATGTTTTATTATTACGTTATTATTATTTCTTATTTCAGTACCCTGGATCCAAATGTCTCACAGGTCATTTAGGCAATATGATCACGTATGATGTTGCATTACTTTGGTTGCACTCTTGCGCTTGGCTCTTTTTCTTCGCTTCGCTTCTCTCAGATGAGTTACAAGATGGTAGAACCATTAAGATAAAGAACTCGCACTTGTAATGATATACTTATTTATAATATATTGTATATACTGTATCTATATCTACTCTCTTTCTATATCATTACTCTTACATTTTACTATTACTCATTCATTCTCTACTATTATCTCATCATCAATTTATTATGACTATACCTATTATTATATTACTTTACTCATATTACGATTCCTTATCTACTTTCTATTTATTATTATAACTTCATATACTTTTTTTACTGGGTTTGCACCTCCCGCTCCTCCTTCCTATGATTTAGACTACCGGTGACCTATCCCTGATGTTTACTGTGCCTACCACAACAAGCCAGACCCAGAGGCCCGTGAGGAAAAAAATGCACGAAACTACTATTCTAATATCTGTTAGGTCTGAGCAGTCTATCAGGAGACTCGTTCTGTTGTCCTCACTTTGTTCAAGGCCAGGTCATAAATACTTTCTGACTCCCAGTCTCATCTCTCTCATCGTTGGGATGGTGACGTGGCGTTATTAATTCTATTATTTACTCTCTTGCATAGGGGATGTTGATCGGTGCCCTAGAGCATCGAAATGGGACAACATTGCTCTGGTTTGACATTCCAAAGTTTGTTCTGTTGGTGATATTTCTGGCGGGCGTGGCTGGAGTATGGTGGTGTTTTTTGGATGTGTGGAGATCGTTCTTTGAGTTAACTGATGTGGATGTGTTTAATGATGGGAGT
This sequence comes from Trachelipus rathkii, assembly GCA_015478945.1. Classification (NCBI taxonomy): domain Eukaryota; kingdom Metazoa; phylum Arthropoda; class Malacostraca; order Isopoda; family Trachelipodidae; genus Trachelipus; species Trachelipus rathkii. The sequence goes on along the minus strand of JABUQX010131338.1, from coordinate 4,408 downwards.
ATCAAGGGGCGGAGGAGGGAGCGATTTGTGATCCTGGTGTGATCCTTTTCCTTCTCGGTGGAAGGGGCTGCTGTAAAGTATGATGTAGGGAAGGGGTGTCCTATTGAAAGTGACTTGCTGTAGAATTGGCAGCTCAACATGTCGAGATTTGGGCTTACTGGAAGAATTTTAGTTCCGGTTAGTAAGTGATGGATGGGAGTGGAGGGAAGACAGCCTGTTATTATTCTAAGAGCTTTATTTAGTACTATTTCTAGTTTTTGCTTATTGAACTGTGATATTCCTGGTGCCCAAGCTGGTGATGCATAGTTTAAAAATGGACAAAGGATTTGCCTGTATACTATTGAGAGGGTTTCTTTGTTTTATCCAAAAATTTGTTCCAGTTAATGTTTTCATTGTGTTTAATTTATGTGTGGCTCTAGATGTAATATTGTTTATGTGGGGGTAAATGTCATGTGTGTATTGAAGGTTAAGCCCAAGATAGTGGTTTGTTTATTAAGAGGAAGTCTAATATTTGAAAGAAGAACATTTGGATGGGGGTTGGATTCTCTTCTATCTGGTGTAAGTTGTGTGATGGAGGATTTTTGAGGGGAGACAATCATTCTATTAGTTGATAGCCATTGTTCAAGTTGATTTATATATTGCTGTAGTTCTCCTCTTGCTGTATTTATAGAGGAGTTTTGGGATAGGATTGTTAGATCGTCTGTATAGTTGCTGATTTTTATATATGGGATTGTGGGTTTAGGTAGGTCATGCATAAAAAGATTGAATAATGTTGGAGATAGAATGGCGCCTTGGGAGACTCCATTATAAAGTTTGTATGTGCGGGAGGTGTGGCGTCCTTGTATATGACTCTTGATGTACGTCCGGATAGGAAGTTTCCAATTATTTTCTTGTCATTGATATTTATTTCTGTATTTACTACTTTATTATCTATTAAGAAGTGGCGTGGAACTGTATCGAAAGCTTGGTTTATGTCTATTGCTACTAGAAGAGTACGATTGGGGGGGGGGGTAGGACTTGATTAAATCCTGTGAGAATGGTTTGTGTTAGGTTGGTTAGTAATGTAGTGTTGGGATGTTTTTGTCTGAATCCATGTAGGGTATCTGAAAGGGGGGTAGTAGGGGAGATTCTATTTAGGATTAATTTCTCTAATACTTTAGATATTGTAGAGACCAATGATATAAGTCTGTATGAAGCTGGGTTATTAGGTGGTTTGTTGGGTTTTAATATGGGGATTATATGTGCATGTTTCCAGAGAGGTTTGATAATGTTAGTTTGCTAAGCTGTGTTGAATATTTGGGTTTGCTTTTCTATGGCTTTAGTTCCTAAGTGTTTGAAGTGAATATTGGATATCTTGTCAGGAGGACCCTCTGATTGCTGGTTTTTGAGGTTTTTGATGATGTTAAGCACTTCTAAGGGAGTGAATGGAGGATTTTCCAAGTTCTTCAATTATTTAATCGTTTTATTGTTAATCTATTTGTGCGCATTGTAGGTTTATGACTTATTTTGGAATAGTGTAACACAGTGGTGTTGCATTGATTATTAGGGCTGGGGATTTTATTATTTTGTTTACAGGTGGCTTCGTTTGTTTAGGGGAGGGGGTAGTTTTTGTGATGTGTCAATTTTTTTTATTGTTTGGTATAATTTTGTTGTATTGGTTTTATGGCTTATTGTTCCGGTGTATTGTTACAAATTTTTATTCTTATTTGAATTGATTAGGTTATTTGTTCTATTGTTTATTCTTATTATTTATTCCATGATTAGGTTTGTTTGGTCTTGAATTGATTGTTTTGCCGGAGTTAGTTTCTTTGCTTTATTAGAGTGTCTATTTCGGGTGAAAAATTTGGATTTAAATGTTTGCGGTAGACCTGGGGGGGAGGTATTTTTTTTGATGCTTTTAGTATAGTTTTATTGTAGTGTTGGATTGCTTTGTCAAGAGACGAATAGTTGGCTATGTGGAAAGATTGAAGTTCTTGTTCTATGGATTCGGCGTAAGCTTGCCAATTAGCTTTCTTGTAATTGGTGTAAGTTTTTTTAAAAGATGTTTGTATGAGGTGTTTATGTTGAATTGTAATTAATATTGGAATGTGATCAGGGAAGATAGCATTAAATGTTTGTCATGTTGCTGTAACTCGTATTTGTGGGGAACAGGAAGATATGTCAGGGGATGTGGAGTTTTGATTATGTTGAAATGATTGTAGAGTAGGTTGGTTTCTGTTATTAAGGATATTAAGTGGATGTAGGCTGTCTATGAGTGTTTTTCACCTCTGGATGAGGGTGTGTTAAGCCATGCAGGGTGATGGGCATTGATGTCCCCGGACAGTATCAAGTAGTTATATTGAGTTAGGGGGATAAGTCTGGGACATAATTCCTACGGCAGTGTCGAGAGGTGATATGTGGGATATAAAAGTTTATTACGTTGTATGTTTTTTTTTTTATTGATTTTTACTTCTATTGATTGGTATGTGGATGTTGGATCATTGTTCATAATTACTTGTGTGTGATTTGAGATGTTACGAAATTGGATATTTTTGTGTATGAGAGTGATTAGACTATGTTTGGATGGAACTTTGTCTTGTTTTTGATTATATAATTGGGAAATTCAGAGAGGTAAGTGTTTGGTTTGAGGTTAGATTACTGTATGATTGATATGTGTGTATGTTGAATTTAATTAAGGTGCTGAGTAGTTCTTCATGTTCATTCTTTATACCGTTGATGTTTAATTGAAGTATATTGATTGAATTATGTGAGTTTGGGATGCAAATTTCAGTATGCGAGTCTCTGCATGAGTTGCAGGACCATTCTGAAGAATATTGATTGTGGGTTTGTAGATTTGTGCACTGTAAGTGGAACCAGAATTGGCAGATGTTGCAATTTACTGAGGCTTGTCCTCTGGTGAGCGATCTGTTACATTTGGGGCAGATATGAGCAGATGGTATTGGGGTTTGGAAGCGAAGATAACTTGTGCACATGATGTGTTCCCTTTGAAGAGAGAGCGGCATTTCATTGGATTCAACTTCAAGGCTCACCCGGGGGACGATCGAAAGGCTCCAGTGGAGATACGGATCGCTCTGTTTTGGATTGGATCTAAGAGATGTAGTAGAGTTGGGGAGGTCTGATAATATACTATGCAGCCGTAATCCAGCTTCGATCGGATTAGAGCGATGTAGAGACGTAAGAAGGGACTTGTGATCAGCGCCCCAAGATTTTGAGGAGAGAAGACGTAATAGGTCAAGCACGCGATGACAAGTTGTTTTCAGAGTTTGTTGTACGGTGCGTATGTTAAGTGATCATCTAGAATGAGTCCTAGAAATTTATTGTGAAGTTACAGGAATGGGCGAACCACATAAGGTCAGGTTCGCGGGAGGAAAGTGGCAGGTTCTTTGATTCCCTTTTTTTCTAAAAAGTACTGCTGAAGTTTTTGTGGGTGAGAAATGGAAGCCATGGGAATTACCCCATTGTGAAATATTCTCAATAGCTAGTTGAAGTTGCTGTTCAAGGAATGGCAGCCTGGCACCAGCAATATATATAGTGCGCAAGGTCGTCAATGTAGGGAGAAAATTGACCGTCGCTGGAATAGAAATAACGATGTCATTTAATCCAAGAGAAAATAGTAATACACTTAGAACACTGCTCCTAGGAACACCTTCATCCAGAGTAAAATGTGATAGAACAGAAGAGCACCGAATCTGGATGGATCTATTTGACAAAAGGCATTTAATGAAAAGAGGGAGCTGTCCTCGGAAACCGAGCGAGTGGAGTTTAAGGAGAACCCCAGTTCTCTAAGTTATGTCATAAGCTTTTTCAAGGTCAAAAAAGACCACAAAAAAGCATTCCACTAGTTGAGAGGGCTTCCCAGATGTCATGATCCAGTTTTAGCAGGGGATCCGCGGTCGAACGATTTTTTGCGAGAACCAAACTGGAAGTTTGAAAAAGCCTGACCACTCTCCAGAACAAAGAGAAAGCGGCCTGAAACCATTTTCTCCATTAATTTAAAAGTATAACAGATCAGCGAAATTGGTCTTTGGTTGTCCGCTAACTTCGGATCTTTTCAAGGTTTGGGAATAGCTATTACAAAAGCTGTAGTCCAAATAGATGGAAAAGAGGATTCGATAGAGATTCTGTTATACAGATCCAACAAAAACGCTGATACAGAAGGGTGAATATGACGGAGCATTATGTAAGAAATCATGTCTGGGCCAAGGGCACCGCCTTTGCTATTCACCAGTGCAGTTTTATAGGACTGCAAGTGTAAAAAGATGGTTATAGGTATGATCTTTCCCTTTCACTGTTGAAAAGTCAGGCGATGCAGTGTTAATTCTAATTATATATATATATATATATATATATATATATATATATATATATATATATATATATATATATATATATATATATATATATATCT
>JABUQX010131337.1:12500-15986 GCA_015478945.1 Trachelipus rathkii | reverse complement strand
TCATAAAAAATTCAGCAATTGATTTATCATTTACTCAGTTATGATTTTGAATGAAAAATAATATAGAAAATTGATATATGTGAACAAATATCATGATAAAAATGACCTTACCCACATTTCAAAACTACTTAAATAAGTGAACACAATGTAAACTGAACTGGTATTAAAGACCCTGAGCGTCTAGACCTGAGATAAATAAAATTTTAAAATAAGGTAATATTATTATTATTATTATTATGGCTTATTATGATGCCACGCTATTATTGTCAGTTGAGGCATTGCTATGTTATTGATCGCCGCTGTTATTGTTACTGTCGCTATTGCTAGTCAGCTTTGACTGCTATTGGTCATTGCTTGTCATTATTTTACGCCGTTTAAGCTTTCCTGTTATCAAAATAAACATCCCCAAAGCAAAACTGATTACAACAAAAATATTAACTAAACTGTTAAAGTTGAAAATTTTACAAATTTAAAACAATATTTCATAATTTCTTTTTACTTAAAATGAACTTATTTTGAATTTTTGAAGTTATTTATGGGTGTAGGAAAATAAGTTGTTCCATGTTGTGGAGTTAAGTGTGATTCCTTATCCTCAAACACTGCCCCAAGCCAAGCTTCTCAGAACAATCACTAAGCTGGCAGCTGCTAGCATGGAGCATTCTTGCACAAATTCATTTAGAACAAAAGGGTATTTTTCTTGATTGTTGCTCCACCATTCTAATACTTCTTCAGAGGATTTTGAAGAAATCGATTTTTCTGCTAGATAATTTTCTATCTCAATTACAAAGTACACAACACCTGAGATTTTTTCCGTTTTCCTTCCCCCGCCTTTCTCACATTTTCAAAATCATAACAACTTAAAAATTTATGAGAAATGACACTTTTAATATGTAAGGTGTAGCGGAGGTCGATAAGTTCCGGTTATGACCGGAAATTCCGGCCGGAACTTTTCCAAGGTTCTTTTAAGTTCCAGTTCCGGCCGGAACCAATAATTCTGGTTCCGGTACATCCCTAATCCAGAATCACTTTTTATTTTTTTTTAACATATTCTAAATTGGAATTTTTTGTCAGCTTGAAACATAACAATCATCTCCAAAAAAAAAAAAGGTTATTCAAAGAGAATCTTGGCATATGAAGAGTTGGAATTACATACTTTTACTAAACGGATTTTATATTTTATTGCGCATTTTGAAATAGATGGGTGAGATCTTTCATTTGATATTAGTTTTTTTAAAATAGTTTGAAAATTAAAGTTTTATATTTCAAAAATATTCGAACCTCTTTCATGAACAGCTTACACTCTGCGGAAGAAGAGGTGAAATACGAATTAAAAAATTGAAATATGCAATAGTGTGTGGAGGTTGTGTGTAAAAGTGTAGAAGTGAATGGGGGTGTGCCGTCTAAATCAAAAGGAATGTGCTTTGCATCATATATTGATTTCCTTTAAAAGTTCTTAGAAATACGGAGGAAGTTCTTTATCTTTAAAGCTGATTTGAATTAGAACACACAAGAGAGAGTGAAGGAAAATATTAAAATTAATAGAGGACAATAATGATAAAGGAGAACCTCACTTGAATAACAAGGGAAACAAACTTTTACTTAATCCAAGTGAACTAAGCATGAGCTAAAATCACCTATGCGATATTGAAGGTGTATAGATTAAAAATATAAAATAAAAATTTTTTTTTACATGGGTGACATTTGAAAGTTGAATCATACTAAAATAATGTAGAAGAAAGGTCAATATCAAAGGCTGACACTCATTCAAAAGATATATATATATAAGTATATATATATATATATATTATGTTATATATATATTATATATATAAAGATATATTATTATACATATACATATTAATATATATTATATATATATATTATTATTATATTATTATATTATTATATAGTATATACATATATATATGATATAATATATATATATGTTATGTTATATTCATTATATATATGTTATTATATATATATATATATATATAGTATATATATAATATAAGAAGATATAGCAGCATATATATATATAAAAAGAGCAGCAGAGTGCATATACATATATATATATATATATATATATATATATATATATATATATATATATATATATATATGTAAACTACTTTCAGTGTGAGGATTTCAACAAAAACATGAAGAAAGTGTTGTGATTATTGGGCTGAAGTCCGCGAACTACTCAAGGGAAATGAGAGAAAGACGATTTAAGCAGTAGATGACTTGATTTTAATATATATATATATATATATATAGTATATATATATTATTGGTATGGCAGTATATATATATACAGCATATATATATATTATTATATATATACATATATATATGATATATATATATATATATATATTATTATATATATTATTATTATTATAAGATATATATATATATATATACAGTGAGTATATACATATATTAACTGTCATATACATATATTATATTATTATTATTATTATTATATATATATTATTATTGGTTATTATTATTATTTATTACATATATATTACATATTAGTTATTATATATATATATTATTATATATATATAATTATATGTTATAGCTATTTATATATATATACATATACATATTATTATTATATATATGTGTTGGTTATACATACATATATATAGAAGAGTATATATATTATTATTACATATATATACATATATTATTATTGATTCTTGATATATATTATATATAAGGTAGTGCTAATGTTATTATTAGTTATATATATATATATATATATATATATAATACATATACATGTTACATATACAAATACTGTTTTATTATATATAATATATTATTGCTATTATTATTATATTACAAGATATTATTACAATATGTTGTTGTTATAGCAAGGTTATTATACATATACATACAAATATATTACATGCATATATACATATATATGTATTGGCTAAGGTTGTTGTTACAATATGTTACTATATATATGTTATATATGTATATATATATATATATATATATATATATATATGGTTAGTTATATTATATATATATATATATATATATATGGTATATATGGGTTAAGGTTAAGGTTAAGGTTATTAAGTTATATGTTGGTTATATATATATAGTTATATATTATGATATATATATATATATATATATATTATATATAATGATATGATATGGTTATTATATATATATACAGTATATATTATATATATATATATATATATATATATATATATATATATATACCGGTTGGATTATCATCGCACCAACTCGTACAATGTATAGCAAATCAATTTACACTGCTTTGATTTAATGTCAGAAGCTTGTATTGAAAATGGTGAAGTTCTCAGAAAAAATTAAAGAATAAGAAAACAAATAGAAACCCAGGAACAGTCAGTATTTATGGTACGAAATGGTTTCTCCATTTTTAATCTTGGTGATAAAACTTTAGAACCACTATAAAAAATAGAAAGCTATCTC
>JABUQX010131337.1:0-7500 GCA_015478945.1 Trachelipus rathkii | reverse complement strand
AGTTAAGGCTGGTTATATTATTGCTATATATATGTTATATTGCATATACATATATATTGTTATTATTATATTATATATAAGCTATATTTAAGTTATATTATGTTAAGTTATATTATATTATATATTATTACATATATTATTACATATTATTATTGTATTATATATTGGTTATTATTATTAGCATATATATTATTATATTGTATTATACATTTTATGTTATTGTTATATATTGTATTGTTGTATTATATTATATTACATACAGTTATATATATTATATATATATATGGTTATTGCATATATATATATAAACATAGTTATATTATATATATTATATATATATTATACATATATTATTATATATATGTATATTGGTAAATCTATTACACATATATAAATATATTATACATATACAGCATACACACAAATATACATATATATATATATATATATGCCATATATATATATAGAGATATATATATATATATATATTATTATTATATATATATATATATAAGTAATAAAACATACAAATTTGTTTTAAATAATCATAAATATTTCTGTAAATATTAAAATATATATTATATATATGTTATATATATACATATTTATATTAAGAAATAAATTTGATATTGAGTATAATATATATATATATATGTTATTATATATATTATATTATATATAAATATATATATATATTATTACATATATATATATAGCAAGATATTTATATATTATAATATATATAAATATATATATATATATATATATATATATATATATATATATAAAGATAAAAATACAAAATTATTTTTGCACAGTTATTTTTAAACATTACAATATTATATATATATATATATATATGCGGTATATATATATATAAGTTATATATATATATGTTATATATTATATAATATATATATATATATATATATATATATATATATATATATATATATATATATATATATATATATATATATATATATATATATATATATATATATATTAATACTTCTTAGCAATTGCTATAGGATGAAGCGAACTGTGCATCCTCTATATATTCTTCTAAAGATTCAATCTCTTCGGATATGATGTATGTGTAATTGTCTTTTGCTGCACTGGTCCAGTCTTCAATATAGCCAGATTCAAATGTGTCTATTTTCACATTCCAGAGAGAAGTAAATTTTCCCACATTATTTGTAGTTAAGCAGGTTAATGTTTTCTATTATACGGTAAACTACATACATCATCGTAAATAATGTAGATTAAACCATGGACCACATGTATCAAATTGTCAAGTGTATCTACTTTTGTAAGATATCTTGTTAATTCTTTATACATTTTAACCAAAGCTTTAATATTTTCAGGGGTATCAATTGTGAATCCTATTCGGTTAGGTGTGAATACTTCATTCGGAGATGGTTTCCACCAGTCTAGCACATCAATGCTTTCAAAATTGTTTCATATCGAGAAAACAAGTGTTATTCTATTATTATCTTCGACATCACCTACTCTGATAGATATTCTTCATTTATTTGCTACATCAAAAGACACATACCTAGCCTTTATTCATGTATATCCAGGATCTACAGTCATGTTGAATTCATCTAGAGACATGAAAAAATGCCGATTGTCTGTATTACGGGATGGAATACATATAATTTAATGCTCCCCATCACGTTTACGACAAAATATTAAAGAAACTTCATTCTTAGGATAAGTAATATTTGTCGTAAATATATTAGCTACAGGTTTCGGTTTATGGAGAGAACCCATATTAAAAACACAATGAGAAATGTCTAACAGAAGTACCTTTTGTATAAACAGCTATAAATGTAAAGATATTATTTTGACAAAGGAGAAAAGTAAACAATGACGCTATTTATCTAATCTGCACATGAAAATGACGCATGAAGCATCTCATTCAAAGTCTGATATGTTATCTAAATATTTTATTCAGTTTCTTATGACATCAAATTTTTTCCTTATAATGTTAAATGAAGGATATATATATATATATATATATTATATATGAAAGAATATATATATACATATATAGGTTATTTTTATAAGAGCAGTATATATATATATATATATGGCGTATATATATATATATATATAGTATATATATATATATATATATATATATATATATATATATTTTCACTTTTCCAAAAAAAATACTTTTTTAAAATACTGAAATATTGATGTATTTTTATTCTACTTAATCGATCAACATAAAATTTTCAGAGCGGATAAAGTCGGCAAGTTACATCTTTTTTACTTAGATAATTTTTTTTTCTATTCCCCCCAAAAAATTCTTAAATTTACCCCAAAATTTTTTTTGGAAAATTTGTTCCAAGGACAAATCCAAAACTACTGCCTATGCAAAGAATTTATTATCAAAATAGAAAATGTGTATTTCACCCGGCTACATATGATCTGAAAATTTCATCCTCATCGCATGAGAAAAAAAAATTATCGCAATTTTTCATTTTATAAAACAATAAAAGTAGATTTTTGAATTTTGCCATTGCTTAGCACAATTCAAAAAAAAAATCAAAAAACAATTTTATACATTTTTTAGGAAACAAATCCATATATGTCCTGCTCAAGTTTGAAATCATTTCGAAAAAAAATTGTAGGAGGTGAAGTCATAAATATCAAAAACATAGGTTTTAAAAAATAAAAATTCAGAAAACAACGTTCTAGAGGTCAGAAAAAGCTACAGTTTGCTTCGTTTCGATTAAAATTGTCTGAAAATTAGGAATTTTTTGTCCATTTTTAGGTGGGACAAAAATGGGGTGCTGCAGGAAGAAAAATTGGACCCTGTTCTTAAACAGTAAAAATTTCTAAAGAAACTGATACAGATACTGCTCGAAGGCATTTACAACGAGACTTACTGAAATTAGAGATATATGGCAAAGAATATATCATATTTCTTTACTTTGAGTCAGGGAGATCTCTAGGTGTTTTGTAAGAAATGGTCAAGATTATTCACGAACTTAGCATTTTTTTATTGAATGGATTCCTTATAGAAGTTTCAACACTAAGCAATTTTTATGTTACCCTTTATTTGCTCTAATCATTTTGCCTAGCTATTTTCAAAACCTCGAAAGGTTTTTGTTATTACTCTTTAAATATTTTAATCTAATGATCAAGTATATAAATGTAGAAATCATTCTGTAAAGTTTTACTCATTGCTATCATGATCTTGGTCATTTAATAAAAATAACTGCTCTGGAACAAGGAATTTATGGTTGATTGCTTGGATATTTAACTGAAGGTTCTGAACCTAGTTCATTAATATCAGAGTCATTTTTATGATTCTGTTTTATCCCGTACTTTACGTTGAATTCAGAATTGCCATACTGTGCTTTTTGACCTTTCTCGTTAGTGTTTATCAAACACTTACAATAAATTGGGACCCTTCGCTTCCTTCTTTGTTCCATCACAAGTTCGTGTAACCACTATCTTTTTTATTGGAATATAAAAAAATTTGAACGTTTTAATATTTTAATTGCAATTTGTCACAGAAAGCCTTTTGATATGTAGGAAGATTTATTAATTAAACACGTATCTTTGCTATAGTTTTTTCCTTTTTAGTTTCTTTACTTATCACATTATCAATTTCTGTCTATATTTTAAGCTCAAGCTGACACAACGACGATGTGTGCTATATTGAATCAACTTTAAATTGAAAGTTCACATTATTGAATATCTGGCATTATAACTTTCAGTGGATTTTTCCTCACACTCATTTCTAATGTTTCATCAGAGTTATTTTCTTTCCATATTCTTTACCTATTTTAATGGCCCCCTGAAAAGTGAGAAACGTATAAATGTGAATTACTATTTCAAAGAACAATGAACTTGACCCCCAACAATACGGCTTTTCAAAACTTCTACTGAGCATCATTGGAGCAATATTATTTTCTAATTTTGTGGTTAATAATTAATACTACCTACTTATACATTAATATGTTAATATATTAAATACTCATATATATATATCATTATATTATCTACCTCTTAGCTATATAGGGTAGATATTAAACTGATATATTACTTAATGATCATTAATTCCAATCCGCGCGGCTGGGCCTTCGCGCCCCTCTTATATCATTCCCCCTGTCCACTCCTCCCTATATATATATTATCTATATAGATATATATTATTATATATATATAATTATTATATACCTATATATATTATTATTATATATATTATATAATATTATATATATTAATATTATACTATTCAAATTAATATCATATGACGCCTCGCAAAAAGCGCGAGTCGATCCCGCAGAATTTTTTACTGTTTTCTCTCGAAATTTCTGTCTTGCTCACGTTTTATACTATATATTAATATAATATATTATATATTATTATATATATTATAATATAGTATTTATATATATAATATATAATTTTAATATATATATATATATATATATATATATATATATAATACTATATCTAATATATATATATATTTTAATCAATCCGGGTGGGGCCTGTGGCCCCCTCTTATTATCATTCCCCCTGTCCACGTCCTCCCCTAATATTTATATATATATATATATATTATATATATATTCATATATAGTTATATCAGTATATTATATATTTATACTATACTATATATATATATATATATATATATTATATATAATGTAATATATATTATATTATAATTATATATTCAAAAAGCTATAACTCGTATACTCTCGAAAAAGCTCAAGTCCGTGAATCCCGCAGGATAATTTTTATTACTGTTTCTCGAAATGTATTATTCTACTGATCACGGTTACTATTCATATTAATATTACTAGTATATTTTATATATATATAATATACTAGTTATAGCTATAATATATAAAAAACATTATAATATATTATATATATTTAATATTAATATATATTATATTATATATTATATATATATATGTATATATATTAATTTCCCAATTCCGTTACTCGGTGGGGCCTTCTCGGCCCCTCGTTAATATCATCCCCCCCTATACATCATTATTTCCTAGTTAAGCTATTATAACACCGGTGGTGTTGGATTTAAAAAAAAAAATTTCGAATTATAAACGAACATGTTTGGGAGTATCTATTTTTAATAAGAATATATCCAAACTCCGGCTATACGAGAAGCGTAGTGCGAGCGGGGCACCCTCCGAAGGAAGGGACGGGGCGTTTCAATATATAGGCGGGTCCAAAGACCTCGCACCTCTCCGAGGATTGGAATTTAATATATATACTATTAACTTATTTAATTAAGTTATATTATAGTACTATATTATATATATTATATATCATATATATATATAGTATATGATAACTGACTATATATATACTATACTATATTATACTATAGTATATATATAGGCATTAATCTATAGAACGTGATTATCAGTTAGAAATTTCGTAGAAAACAGTTATAAAAATTCTGCGGATCGACTCGCGCGGCTTAATGTTTGTTTTAATTTTCTATATAGGTTACGAACTGCTGGAAGATATATCGGGAACTGCTGTTCTTGTGGGAACGCTGAGAAATATTTGGGGGGAATGCTCGGAATAACGATGCACGACTGTAAGCATTATTATGTGCACATTAATTTATGTTATTTTTATTTTTAATAATTCTTTTTATTATTTTATGCCCACAATTTTTTTACATTGCTATTAACCTATTTATCTAAAACTTTTTTAAACTTTAGAATAAATCTTCTCTTGAAAAGTCCTTGAAAAAACTTGCCCTCTCTTGTTCATGCCTATGTTCATCATATATATCATATAGCTTAGCTTTACATATATATTTATTATATATTATATTAATTGATAGTATTATTATCATATTATAATATACGTATATATATATATATTATATATATATATATATATATATATATTATATTAATATATAATATATAATCACATATATATATATAGTTAATATATATATGTTAATTATATTAATATATATATATACTACTATATATATGTTACATTAATTATATTATTATTTCATATATACTTAAATAAATGTTACTACAGCTTATGTATCTTAAATGATGCTTAAGTGTTACTTGAGTAGTATATTCCAAAACCAAAGTTTATTTAAAATTATATTAAGATATTAAAATTAGGGGCAAATTGAAAACTATTTAAAGCAAATAAAATTTTTCTGTATTGTGTCTGGGGACTTTATTAGATAGTGCATCCCAAATTTGATAATGAATGTTATAATGTGTTTGCGCGTGGTCAAACTGAGTAAAAGAAAATCGATTGTTTAAGGGTAACTTAATAGTTTTTTATATACGAAAAGAGCAATATTTTTCTTCCTCAGGAGTGTACTCTCGATGTTTAAACCCTAACCTACACGCTCATTTCATCCCTAGAACAGTCGGTGACTGAAAAATTCATTTCGCCCTGTAAGTGTCGATCTATTAAAGTTACTATCTGCTCGAATATTTTTTTTGATCGACCTCGCTGCGCTTTCCGGTATGTGGCCGTTAAGTAAGCTTTGTTCAGTTAATAGTTATTATAGTTAATGATTTAGTTATATAAGGGTATAGGGGTATATTTTATATACGGGGTAGTTATAGTATTTATAGTTCATTATAATAATACGCTTTATTAAGTTATATATATATAGTTATATAATTAGATTATTTATATCATATATATAGTATATATATATAATTATACTGTTATATATATATCGATAGTATATATCATTATATTATAGTTATATAATATATAACATATCAATATTATAGCTTTAAAACATTCATGCTATATCTTATATATATATATATAGTTATAGGTTAGTATCTTATTATATCATATACTAGTTTAAGTTTTTTATATATAGTATATATATAGTATAGTATTTAATATAATACTATATATATTATATAATATTATACTCATATATATATTAATAATATATATTATATATATTATAAGTATATTCATTAGATATTATATATAGTAGTTGATATATACGCTTTTGTGAGAGCGTCAGATGCGCGGAGCGCACTTGATAAGTAGTGATACGCGGTGTCGGTCGCGTGCTGGGCTTGCGCTTTTTCAGTTGTAACCTTGTATGTGACATAGTTAACTCTGTGATATGAAAATTTATCCATTCTGATAGGACCAATGCGACAATAGCGATACGTAGTTGTTTCAAATGGTACTCGTTATAATTTTGTATTATATTTGATTTATCCAAAATTTTTTTACTCCACAAATAATGAGCTTCTTGTGCAACAACTGATTAGACATTAATTATCATTAGAGTTTACTGCACTCACTATTCTCGAAAATACCATAATTAAAACTGAGCAAATAAGGGATGATCATAATAATTATATTCAATTTTCGATATTTTAATTTCAAATGGATGATGAAAAGTTCAGTGGATTATTAACTGTAATATTTCTCAATTCAATACTTTAATATTCTTAATTAGTATCCTCTCTC
>JABUQX010131336.1:12500-21810 GCA_015478945.1 Trachelipus rathkii | reverse complement strand
TGAGAGAGGTTATTATACAACACAAAGCTTTGAAAAATAAAATAGAATTAGTGATGATAATATAATTTCTGACTATGGGTATTTACCAATAAAGCTTCTTTTCTTACTCTCTTTCTAAGCGAGATACTTCATTCTGGTTTTAAAATGTTTTTAATGAAGACTGATATATCTGACATTTCTGGCAAGGAAAAACATTTCCTGTTAGCACGTTTCCTTGATATAACAACAAGAAAGAAGAGAAGAGAAGGAGGGGGAGAGAGAGAGAGAGAGAGAGAGAGAGGAGAAGAGAGAGAGAGAGAGAGAGAGAGAGAGAGAGAGAGAGAGAGAGAGGACGATGAGAGAAGAGAAGAGAGAGAGAGAAGAGAGAGAGTGAGAGAGAGAGAGAAGCAGGATTTTCCGTAATGTGAATTTCTACTTTCTGAAGGTTTCTTCTTCTTCGATACTTCCGGTTTGAGTTTACCCATGGAAACCATTTTCCAATCTGCTGAGGGAAAAAGAGAAAGGGGAAAAACTCTGACTCTAAACGAGCGCAAGGGACTTTCCGAAAAGTAAAACAGTAACGATTAAGTTAAAATCTATAAAACCTTTTTATACATTCTCCTGTCTTACTTCTTAAGATTATCTTGTGAAGACGGATGTTTTTAATTCTTCAAATCTATACGAGGATTTTAGTAGGGCTTTAATTTAGTTTTCATTTATTTTTAAGATTTCTATATTTGAATATCAACATTCATTGTCTTTGATTTTGTTTCTAATTAATTTGTCTATTGTGTTAAATGAAAATCAAGAAATAGTTGGTCTCTCTCGCTCTCATCTCCATCTTCTCTCTCTCTCTCTCGTCTCTCTATATAATAATATTATATAATATATATATATATATATATATAATTATATATATATATATATAATTATATATAATATAATATAATATATATAGTATATATATATATTATATATATATACAGAGTGTAATATATATATATTATATATATATAATATATAGGAATGTACCGGACCAGAAATTTTGGATTCCGGCAGCGGAAACCAGAAGACTTTCCAGGAAACCATTGAAAAAGTTCCGGCCGGAAGTTCCGGCCGGAACCGAACTATTTCGGACTTCAGCTGCCAACCTTCAGATAAGCTTGCGTTTCAGAAAGCCCAGACTTGCAACCGGGCGGGCACACAGGCCGCACATGCACGTGTATCCCAGAGCCCGATTGGCGCATTTCATGCGTCACGTGAAACGTCGACGGATCAGGCGCCCGTTGTTTTAAATCCTTCGATTGTCGAGAAGTTATAACGGTGGGCTGCGCAGAAGAATACTTTTAGTACAAAACAATCTTTTTTACAAACAGTGTCGGAACATGCTTCCAAAATTTTATATATACTTTAGCTTAACGTTTATATATTAAGGATTATGAATATATCGTGTATCACTTCATAAAAAGATACATATAATCTAAGAGTAATTGATACAATTGCCAGGCTGACGGACGGGGCTCGACTCGGCTGTGTTCCAGGTACTAAAATTTCTGTTCTGCTGCATTGGTTAGATGCTATTTTTTTCAATTCGATGCGTTTCCGAGTCGATTTTGTCACACGGGCTGCACGCGGGCTTCTGGAAACGCAGCTATTTTCTACTTAAATCTTGTCTGATTACAAGTGGAGTCTCTGTAGAAGTATCTGTCATCTTGTCATATCCAATACTGGGAGCTCTTAGTTCTGCAAGCCAAAATTTGGAACAGCGGTTCAATAACATTATTAAAGTTAAAAAGGAATGAATACTATAGCTGCGATTTCCAGAAGCCGAGGTGCCAGCCGTGTTGCAAATCGATCGGAAAACTCTTAGTCCGAATTGAAAAAAAAACTTACAATTTAACCATCAGTGGAGAGAACAGGAAATTGGTTACCTTCGAGGAAAGCCAAGAAGAGAGCCCAGTCGAGATCAGCTAGGCATATTATGTAAAACAAAACTCTATCAAGATGAAAATAAAAAGCATAAATCGATTAATGCAGCGCGATTCGTTACAGGAGGGTAGCAGGGGGCCGCATTGGTCCCCCTTAAATCTTTGGCTAAAAATAAAAAAAATAACCATATATTTTTTGCCAGGACGACGTTTTAAGGGTTTATTAGTGGAAAACTGAAAAAAATACCATCAATATCGTAGAATAATGAGTAAGTAATATTAATACAAACGTATTAAATTATAAATATATTAAATATAGATATAATATATATATATATATAATATAATATATATATAATATATATAATATATATATATATATAATATATATATATATATATATAATATATATATATATAATCACTCACTTGCCAACCCTAAATGAAATTCTTGCCTACGCCATGACTCTGTATAATAATATATTTATCACTATTTTATGAAGAATGATACATATATTAGTATCCTTAATATAAAAGTAAAACTGACATATAAAAAATTTATGGCAAGCCATGTTCGACACATGTTTATGTAAAAAAAGATTATATGTTGTAAACAAGAGTATTCTGATCCGCAAGCAGCGCCGCGTTGATTAATCCCGAAATCGAGGATTAACAACGGAGCATGACTGTGACGTTTACGTGACGTAATAGAATAGTCGACGCAAACGGGATCTGGAACACATGCATGTGCGCACTGTGATGCCCGCCCGGTCTGCAGTGTCTGGCTTCTGAAACGCAACTTATATAATAAGTTTCTACGGTTCTTTCAAAAGTTTAAAAAAAAGCTTTTTCAAAAGCGGGAGTAAATCAGTGTTGAGGATAAGAGAGACGTTTTAACTCCAGAACATGGAGAGCAACTTATTTTATTCCTTACACACACAACATTTCAAAATTCCAAATAAATTCATTTTAAGTAAGAAAAATTATGGAAATGCTTGTTTTAAAAAATGTTAAATTTTCTTTTTATTTCTAACAGTATAGTTAGTATTTTGTTTTGTAGTAGTAGTTTCTACTTAAAGTTAATTTCTTTTAATAATAATAATATAATATAATAATACATATAAAATAAATAATTTAATAGATAATAATAATAATATAAATAATAAATAATAAAATAATAATAATAATAATAATTACACTGGTCAAATTTTATTTATCCCAGGTCTAGATTCGAAAGCAGGATTGGCACAAAAAAGATTAAAAGATTTAAATCAACTGATTTTTTTTACGTATTTTTTTATTTATATTGTTAAAAATCTTAATTTTTTTTGTTTAAAAATTTTTTTAGGACCACTATTTTTTTCTAAATTGATAATTAATCCTAGCTATTACCTAATTAATAGATAAGTTATATTCATCGTACATAATACAGTAAATTCATCAATGTTGTTTCAAGTAATTTATAAATAGAAGAAAATAAATAAAATAAGAGAATAAAATATTTAGCACAGTATAAATATATAATATATATATATAATATATATAATATATATTAATATATATATATATATATATATATATAAATAATTGATATATATATATATATATATATTATATATATATATATTATATATATATATATATATATATAATATTAAATATAATTAACTTACATTAAACTTAAATTTACTTGACCAAAGTTATTATTAATAAATAGGCAATAATTAGGATTATAACTACTTTTATAAAAGATAAATAGATTAATTGAAAAACAGCAATTGTGTACTAAAAAAAATAAAAATAAATTAAAAAATCTCAGAAAAAATCCAAAAAATATCCCAGACCCTTACTAGAGTATTAAAGCTACCCGTTCGAGTGTGAAATATTGTTTCATATTTGAAAGTTTTTCCCCCCTTCCTTATTAGAGTCGAGGTCATTTAATCATGATATTTGTTCACATAATATATCAATTTTCTATACCGTCCCTCGTAGAACGCGGTCATATAGAACGCGATCTTGCTATACCGCGGTTAGCAAAAAGATAAATAAAAGAAAAAAAAAAAATTAAATTTACAATAATTACAAAAATAATTAAAATTAAAATTCTGCAATACATATGTTAAAAACGATGAAAAAATAAATTAAATTGCAAAAATAAATAAAAATAATACATAACATTATGCTAAGATAAGTGAAGAAAAGAAAATAAAGAAAGAAATACTTTGGTGAGCCTAAAAAGGCAAAAGAGCGAGATCAAAATGTACTGATACGGATTTTTTCACAAAAAGCAGCCAATTACAACTACGATTCTGGACTTGCTTCACTCTGTACAACTCCCAACTTTCATTTACCAATTTGAAAGAAAACTATGTTTGTGCCATCAAGGTGGCTAAACTTAAAATTTTATATTTACATTTCTCAGGGCGCGTTTCAATTAATGATATAAAAAATATTTTAATCTTCAAAATTTTTTAAAGGTGTGTTTGTAGCAATTGTTATTTCATTTTATAAAAAAACTAAAAAACTTATTATGCTGAAAACTTCAGTGAATTGTCCGACATTAACTGTAATGTACAAACGATATACCTATAATTTAAATAGTCAATAAGATTGTTAATTAGTACTATAGTTTCTAGTTTAATAACATTGTATCTGCAAATTTATTCAATTTTTATTAAGGTTAAATAAAATACTGCTGCTAATTTATTCACCTTAAACATTTTTAAGAATTTTAAAATTAAATGATTTTCAGGGAGTTTAAAGCTATTAACACGCAGATATGCGCCATAAACCGCGGAGGGTCAAGGAACCTAACCCCGCGTTCTACGAGGACGACTGATATATCAATTTTATCATATTTTTTAGCATAATATAGACTGGTGTAATGAGCAAATCAATAACTGAATTTTATCAAAGAAGAATACATTTTGAAAAAGTTAGAAAAGTTCGACGGCTTAGTTCCGCCGGAACCAAGCTAATTCCGGCCGGAACCAGAACTTCCAAAATCGAGAGTCGGCCGGAGAACCCAGGGGGTAGAGGAAAAAAAAAAGGTTCCACGGCCGGAACCTGGTTCGGGTACATCCATATATAAAAAAAATAGAAATATATTATTATATTATAATATATATATATTATTTATATAATAATAATTATATATAATATAATACTAATATATATATAATATATATAATAAATTAATAAAATTATTTAATATATGTGAGAGGACGATTATGAAAAATTTTTTGCCCGAATGAACGATGGAAAACGATGACTTAGAGCAATTTTTTGCCGATTGAACGATGACGTTGGACGATGCAGACGATGGACATTAATTGAAAAAAAAAAAACTATTATTAAAAATTCTTTCATTCTCTCTCTCATCTACTTATATAATATATATTTAAATATAATAATATTAATAATATAAATATAAATAATAAAAATATAAAAATAATAAATATGACTATTATAAATATAATATAATATATATATATATATATAAAATATTATATGTTATATATATTATATGATATATATATATATTATATTTATATACTATACTAGGGTGTATCTTAATATAGCGAAAAACATCAGCATGATTCTTTGCATTAAAATAAAGATAATATGTAATATGTCAATAAAGATTCAACCGAAAACGCACTCGTTTACAAAGATACAAGTGAATGAACCTATTTACAACATTAAATTACAATAACGAAAACTAAATTTGCGAAAGGAAATTAACAAATTCATTCGAAGTTATTCATTATAAGAATAAAAACAAATAATACATACATTACTCAGAGAAGAAAATAAGCAACAGAATAGTACGAAGCAATGGGCACTGAAAGGATATAACAATGTATGAAACATAGAGCAGCCCCAGCGGCAATACAAGCCTCTATTCTGCAACGCATTGATTGGCGGACATGTTCAAAAATATACCGTGTGTGTGCCGAAATGTGTCACAAGATGCGATTATGCGACCCTTAATTTCTTCGGGACTTTCAACTGGTGCTGTATAAACCAAATGTTCCATGGCCCCACAAGAAGAAATCCAATGCAATTAGGTCTGGAGACCGCGGAGGCCAAGGTTCTGTACCTACCTCGCCTCATCAACGGCAGTGGATATTAACAGTGTTCAAATAGTTACGAGCAAGCTAAATTGAAATGAGCTGGAGCGCCGTCGTGCAGAAAATACAATTTTCAGATTCTTAATTTATGGTCGTTCCAGTAGTAGTAGGCAGGTCATGATTCGAAAGAAATTGGTAGAATAAAGTCTGCCAGTTAAGCGCTCGCTGATCTAAAAAGAATTGAACCTATCAATGTCGCCAAACAATTCCGACCCGATACATTCAATGAAAACTGTGTTGATGGGCGGCTGGTCTCACCTAGTGCAATGTGGCTCTCATCAGCCCATATTGTAGGATTGTTGTGGAAGCATTATCTGTATGGCGTCTCTTGAAAATTGCCTCATCAGGTGAAGACAATTTATCTTTTGCCTAAATGGTGAAGAATTGTACTTGCAATTTTGTTTGCATCCATGACACAAAGCTACTTTTGCGGGAAAAGCTGTTGGTACAAGTTCCTGACTCGATATGGATGTGCGATAAGAGGTACAGAAAATTGTAATTGTGTTCAATACCACTGAAACTGTGAATAACTTACCATGTAGATACGTGTGCAGCAATCGTTTCTGGTACATTGTGTAGACTGTGCCTCAAGTTTTGGAGATAGAACCTGTTCTTCGGCACGATTCTGGGAGTTTGATACTGTGCGAGGTCTCCCGTTTTCATTAGTTAGTAAGTTTTTAAAAACTTCCTGCTTCTCTTAAAACGTTGATGGAAACGTGCAAACATAGAATAATGATTGAATGCGCGGTGACAGAATTAGGAACATTTCTTCATGGACGCCACTGGCATTAATGAGAATTCACCGTTCGTATACGACAGGTACAACAAAATGCATAGTCGCAAAAAAAAAGCAAAAATTTTCAACATTTGTGTAATCATTTTGAAAATGATTGAGCAACCATATTGAACACAGAACCTGTCTGACGCGACACGGAACTAGTATTGGATTAAAATTAAGCGAGATAAGCGGACGGAAACTGCAGTATAAATAACAAGGTTCGTAACCTTGCTCGGGTAATATTGTATGCTTCATTATTTAAAGGTTGAGACTGTGGGTACGGACGAGGCAATGATGGAACTATGATACAGATATTGTCACCACATAAGTTTCATCACCTTGTATCTTTTTTGGAAAACGAAGGCGTTTCTCGGTTGAAATGGTTTAAGTTGACAATATTATCTTATTATATTTTATGCAAGATATCATACTGAATTTTTTTCGCAATATTAACGATTACACCCTAGTATATATATATATATATAATATAATATATAATATATAAATTATAATATAATATATTATATATATATATATATAATATTATAGTATATATATATATATATATAGTAATTATATATATATATATATATATATATATATATATTTAATAGATATATATATATTAAAAGAGCTGTAGACAGGAGGTCAGGGGTTCAACTCCCGAAAATTATTTTAGCGAATCAAAATTTTTTGATTCCTTAGTCTCAATAATAATAATAATAATACATACATTAATAATAATAGATAATAATATAAAATAATAATAATAATAATAAAATAATATAATATAAAATAACAATAATAATAGTATCAAAAATTTTAACAATTAGTAACAATAAAAAATACAGTTATAGTCATGACAATAATAATTATAGTCAACCAAAATTAATGAAAGTATTTATTAATGGAAATGAGGGGACATGTTTGTTGGTCCGTAACGCTTTCTTAGGTCAAGTGGCTGTTCCTCAGTACATGGTATAAATATAGAATCAGGGACTTAAATTGTTAAGTCCAAGGTTTGCGAATGATAGCAAAATTGGCGTACCTCAAATAAGGAATAATTGATGGATGTCTATAAAGATTTAAAAAGATTAAGGAGGAGCTGGTAATCGTTGATGGGAATGAGCCAGGTTCATTCACTTCTTCCAGCTTAAAATTTTGCTTTCCTCATTCATTCCTTTTCTAAAAACAAATCTTTCTTTCTCATAAATCCATGGTTCCATCGTGCTTATTCTCTGGCCATACAGGCTAGAGACAGTGCCTACCTTATCGGGTGTGGAAAAATGCTCGTTCTCCTATCACTCTCTCTAATTTTTCATTCACTAGAAATCGTATGCAAGGGATCTTTCGACGAGCAAAGCTGGCTTCATCAAAGGAAAGTGCGTAATCCTTAGGTTCTCCTACGGACAATCTAATTCATCTCTTAGCAACTTCTGAAATCTTGCCTTTCCTGCCTCTTATCGTTGATATGTGTGCTAATTCTTCAACTGAAGGATACTCTTCGGCCCTCGTCAACATAATTTGTTCTATGATCTCATTACTAGGACCTTTCCCTCCACGTCAGTGTTGGAAGCTTCACATGTCCAAACCATTTCCGAAAGAGAAGCCGCTCTATCCTTTCTAACTATCGCCCTGTAGGCTGTAACTTGTATTCTACTAAGATCTTTGAAACCCTTCTCACACTTCTTAGATCATTATTGAAACTCACTCCGATCGCAGTACGGCTTCGTTGCATTAAGTTCTATGGATATATTCCATATCTAACCGCATTTATGGTTATTATCGCTCGTAGAACTACGGAGAAGCATTGAGTAGTGGCAACTGACATATCAAGAGCATATGGAACGAGTATGACACGCCCACTGCTCTTCCAGCTTCCACCTCATTTGAGTTTCTCCTTCCTTTGCTATTAATAATCTAGCTTTCTTTCAAACGCTCAATATCGTCTAGTTGTTGATGGGGCGACTTCTTCTTCTTTTCTGTCAATAGTGGTGTTCCTCAGGGTCTGTCTTAGCCTTACTTATATTCCTACTTTTCACATAATGATCTTCCTCACCTGCACCCTACTCTATCCACTCGTAATTCCGATGACTCGACCCTTTATTATTCAACTCATATCAATTCTCTACTCCCACTTTTACTTGTGGAATTGCCTCTCGTCTTAATCTTTCCGGATTTTATTACTCGCTGGATGGATAGAAATTAACTTGTGAATTCAATTCTTTAAAAAACCCCAACTTTACAAATCTTCTTCTCCAAAATACCTTCTAACTTTCTGTCTCTTTGCGACTGTTTGTCGTCTTCTCTTGTTGACCACATATAAACATCCTTGGCCTTAAAATGAACAAAAAATGTCTTGAAAACCTAATCACAACAGGTTGCATAGGGACGCCTCACAAGCAACTGGAAGTGTCTGTTTAGACGTGAGGACTTTCCTCCTTTCTCAGTTGCTCCGCAAATATACAAAGGCTATCCGCCCATGTATGGAGA
>JABUQX010131336.1:0-7500 GCA_015478945.1 Trachelipus rathkii | reverse complement strand
ACCTTCTCCGTAGAAGACAAGATCTGTACTCCCTGTTAAAACAAGTCACACTTTGCCTGTGGCGAAACCCTCCCCAAGGTGATTTGTAGCCTCTGGGAATTATGACTGGATTTTGCCTTCTATGCGTGGGCGTATCCTGTTGTCTTATACAAAATGGGCATCTCGCTCCCCCTTTTAACATGGCCAATTGTTTTCTCTAAATCCCTGGGAAAATACGTCCCCCTTGCGGCAATTTGCTTTTCTTGAAATTCGTTATCCGTTTTGGGTTTTCGGGCCATGAAAAATACTGTTAACTGAGTCTGGTCAAAACCGCGACATCCTCCTTTTGTTTCAAGAAAGTTTGGAGAATTTCCTCGTTACTTGACAGAGTGATTCGTTTGGTTTGACCAAAATCCACAATCTTACATTTCTTTAACGGTCTCTCCGTTTTGTAAGCTAAAATCCGTTATTGTTCCAAACAGCTATTGTAATTGTCGGAATAAGGAAATTGTGGTCATTGTTTTAAGAGTATTGTAAATAATCGGAGGACCATTGTTATGGTTGTTCCGAAGAAGTCGGAACGATATTCTCCTTGGTCTGTTTTCTTTTTGCATGGTCAGTGGGAATCTTCAATGTGCAGCTTTATATATATATATATATATATATATATATATATATATATATATATATATATATATAACATATATATATATATATATACTCTCTCTGCTATCACCCTAATATATTTCAAGTTTTAGCCACAATCTATTAATATAGTTGTTACCAGGGTGCGGGACAGGACCCAACTACACCCTGGCTCTTTCCCAACCTCAAACGCCATGAAAGAGATTTTACAAAGGATTATGTACTTTTTGCACTAGTATTGAAATTCAAATATATGAAGGTTGTGCTTGAGAAACGTCAATTTTCTGTATTTTCTGCTGAGAGTCTGTTTCTCGTTAAATCATATTAGCCCAATATTTGGCCAAATATTTCCTTGCAGACTATAAACATGGTTGAAACATTTTACTTAACTTTCCACCAACTGATAGTATCTAGTCGTTTTTCTTGGTGATAGTTTTCAATCATTTACACTATATCTTTTGTGTTTCTTCATTGCTACTGGACTGTAGAAATTCTTCCAGTGTTTGTTATTGATTTACTTGTAGAATGCGTTGGTTCTGTATCAGTTTTATTTCCTTTTTAATGAGTGGCGAATTAATAGACTATTCGGATGAAGTTTTCAACTGCAACACAAGGTGATTTAACTTGTTCTAATATTGTGTTACAAAGAAACTTGCCTTTATATAAGTAGAATTACGTAATTATGAAGGTCATTAATTTCCACATAACTAGCATATTGCGTCTAGTTTTATTACATCTTTCCTTCTTTTTAAACCGTCATCATTTTCATTTGAATATGGACAAAATTCTTCATAGCGGTTGGCTCAATGGTACCATCGGAGACAGGCTGAGGCGCTAGTTTTTGGCATCAATAATCTCATGTGACTCTGTGACTCAAATTATTATGAACTTCATGATGTGAAATCATGAGTTATCATTACATAGTTGAGTCGAGTCCCATGTCTCTCATTTAAATTTGCGTTGAGATTCATCTTAAGTATTTTTATTATAAAATTCTTTATCAAATCTCGACAATAAATATCCGCGCAACATCCGCAGGGCAAAGCGCGGATGCAGAGGCGGATCTTTAATAATGTGCAGATGCTCGCGAGATACGGATATTTACCTACATCACTGTATATACATACTCTGCTTATATATATATATATATATATATATATATATATATATATATATATATATATATATATTTATATAACTATATATATATATATATATATATATATATATATATATATATATATATATATATATATATATATATATATATATATATACCCTATATATATATATATATATACATATATATAAATAAAATTATATATATATATATATATATATATATATATATATATATATATATATATATATATATATATATATATATATATTATTTATTTTTTCTATATATATATATATATATATATATATTATATAATATATATATATATATATATATATATATATATATATATATATATATATATATATATATATATATATATATATAACAGACATAGAAAATAAAGTATCGGTATCGGTATCGGGTATCGCAAAAATTTTGGTATCGGTATCGGTATCGGTATCGGCATTGAAAAAATTGTGAGTACTTGTATCGGTATCGGACTAAAATTTTGGTATCGGTGCAACACTAATATATATATATATATATATATATATATATATATATATGTATTTATACGTAGATCTATATCTATATATATATATATATATATATATATATATATAATTATATATATATATATATATATATATATATATATATATATATATTCAAGGTGGGCTGAAATATAAAAAAAAAATCAGCCATCGTATTACTTGGCTTTTGATGTAAAAAACACAATTTTCATGATGAAAATCAGTGGTAACCATATATAGTCGTCCCACTTGACCTTAAGTTCAAAAAGTTAAGAAATCTGGAATTTTCTTGGGTTAATGATACAAAAATGTTTGTAACTTTTTTACTATTCATACTACATGCATGATTTAGGTACCAAATGATTCAGAATTAAATTTTAAACACATTTAACTGAATAAAAATATTTTGTTGAGGTAATAGTTTAAAAGTTGTATACAAAAATAAATATTTATATAAGAATATCCAAATATTTGTTTCTACCTATTTATTAAGTACTATATTAGTTATTCAGTACAGAATAGCCTAAATTTAAACATATACTTTAGATAAATACTTAATCTAGAATTTAAAATGACTTTTTGAGACAAAAGTTTTCATCAATTTTCGGGATCTAATTTTGTTTCTAATTAATCCATCCCTACGATCATGACCGACTACTGCTAAAGAAGCCTCAGTAACTAGCTTTATATGCCTTTCCACATTTTGACTGTGGCAATCGTGTCTTAATTTTAAAGGGTTATAAATTAAATTTTTGATTTCCGCTTCTGACATTGCATTTAAAATGGGTGGAATTGTTTCCCATTGTGAAATTGGGGTCATCTTGTGGTAACTTGATGCGTTGAAATTTATTTTTGGCTTTAAAAATGTCCTGACACCTTTATTCATGGGAGGATATTTAGTCTCATCATCTTCTTCAGGTTCATCTTCACTTTCACTTTCAACCACCCCACCTTCAAAATCATCTTCACAAGTAAATATTTCATTAAGGCCTTTAATATTTAGCAATTTATTAACAGCTCTTACCCTAACTTCCTCTTCTTCATCAGCTAACATTGCTACTAAAATATTTTCACCATGTGCAAAATAACTATTGTTGTTTAATATTTTGTAGCAAATCTCCCTTACATTTTTATCTGGAAACTTATTGACTCTTTGAATCAAATGAAATAAGTTTCCAGCTCCATCAGTCAATTTTTTATTAACCTTTATGTGGAACCAACTTGGAAAATAAACAGTTACTATAAATTCTGCAATCATTTTCAAGTTCTTACTTGGTTTCACTAAAGATGCATAGTAACGGAGAATTCTGCAAGCCAATGTAAGCCAACGAGAATGATTTATTGGGCCCACTTCTAACAATGCCAAATCGTCATCCACATCACCAGTTATTATGCTGCAGCAAATGCGATAGGCATAGTACTGGTCAGTTGAGAGACTGTCTAAAGTTTCATTATCTAGTAAAATAAATCCATTACATGGTATCGGTTTAAATTTTACGACTTCCCATTCAGACATGTTTCCATTTAGTTTCGAGCCAATTGACCCTGCAAACTTATCGGGACCTTTCGTTGTGCCATCCAGTTTCATGAAAACATGCCTCAATGGTAGCTCATTTAGATGCAGAAGACAGATATCATGTTGTAATGGTTTTCCAAGAAACATCTCTAAATATCTTATTGAACCATTTCTATGACCAGTATTCACATTTGTTCCATCTGCCTTCACCAGAGATAATCTATTTTCCAATTCCGTACCACAAACTCTCTTATAGATTCCGTAGGCGATATCAATTCCTTTTCCGCTCTCTGGTGAAAAATAGTCAAGATAGAAGTCGTTTGAAAAAAATGAATAACTTGTTAATTAACAAATTAAGTTTGCAAAGTTGTGAATTGATTTCACAGAAACTATTTAAATAAATACCTACCATTTAAATTAACAATGTACAGGTCTAAAATATTTAAATTTTATTTACCTGGCTCGCCAGTGATAACGTAATGGTCTTCCAGTATTGTAGACGTGTAGTATTTGCCATTCACTTCAGAGATTTGAAGAGTTGCATCTCTTCTTCCATCGAAACCAATGCCAGTTATGTTATCAAACACTTTTTCTTCTTCTTTCTGCCTTTCTTTTCTTAATTTATTTCTTTCTCTTCTTAACTTATTTCTGAAAAGTTTTGGTTTGTTAGTAGGTAAATCAGATTAGTTTTCACAAAAATTATGTTTAGTGAATAATGTAGTAATCAGTATTATTAGTTTTAAATGTTTATATTGTATAATGTATTGTATATGGTAGGTAGTTCCAAAATCTAGGTACTTACTTATCAATAACATTTTGCATTTTATCTCTTGTTATTAAGCCAAAGTCTACTAATACAGAAGAAGCGATTGCTGCACCAGCCCTATCACTTATTTGATACCTGAAAAAAGATTTATATTAGATATAATACTTTGAAATGTTACTGATCAGCTACACAATATGTAGATTTATTTAGATATTATTTGATATCATAATTTGCATTTACCTGTCACAAGCTTCGGCTAATGTTCGAAGTTCCCTTCTGTTTTGTTGATCACTTAGACCATCTGCAATATAATCAGGATCAGAATCATTGTTTGAAGATGTTGCAAGCATTTCAACATAGGACTGCTGAATGTTTTCCTCAGATGCTGATTCTGAAATGGGGCTTTCTTGATCAGTTTCTGGATAAAGTTGATAAGAACAACTTGGTTTTGACTCTAAGTAATCAGTTTTTTTGGATTTCTTTGCACTTTCAATTTCTTGGATGTTTCTTTTCTTAAATTTAATTTCAGAAGTTGTTAAAGGAACTGGTTTTGAAGTACAGTAGCCCTTTCTGACAGTTCTTTGGTCCTGTAAAAAAAAGGTCCATAAATTCAGTTTTCTGGATCCTCCTTATTAAAATTTAAAAAATGTGCAATTAATGAAAGCATCAAAATTTGATAACCATTGTTGACTAAGACTATGATAGATTTTATTCTTTATAAGAAATTACATGCAAAATGTTATTTAAATTAAAACAATATTTTGATTACTTTTTTATTGTTCATTTAATTGAATGTATTTTACCAATATCTATAAGTTATAAAATTAAAATAGGTAGGTAGTTTCCATTTAACATACTCAGTTACTCACCTCATAAAACTTATGATCATCTTCTGTCATTTTTAGCAAATATTTTCTTTCTGCAGCTGCTAGAATTTTATGGTCTTTTTGAAATATGTCAAATAATTTGTTTGAATCTTCTATAAACTTTGAAGCGTCCAATTTAAATTTAGGACCTTGTTTTTTCTTATCATAATTCAGAAGTCTTGAAAACTCTTTTAGGTGATTATTTAATCTCATTTGAATAGCATTTGCAGATATGGGGTAAACATTATACTTTATCCATAAATTATAAAGCTCTTCACTAACTTCTCTTTGAACATTTTCTGTTCTATACTCTTTGAAAAAAGGCATCTTTCCAATACCTGCTTTAAGGTTGGCAGTCTTCCTGGTGGAAATTCTTCGGAAGGTTTATAGCATTCATTAATTAAAAATTTACTTACAGAATTTCTTGTACACATAATTTTATAATTAAATTTCAACTAATAATAATAAAAAGCTCTGAAAAATAAGCAAACTGATATTAAAGTTGTCACATTTTGACATTATACAATTTTTTTTTTAATTTTTTATAAAATAAATTTTAGGAAATACAAAAAAAAATTATTACATGAAAAGTTGTTGTCATTGTTTAAAATTAAAATTTTGCATGAATATTTGTAAAGTTATGTTTTTAGCATGAATAGTAAAAAATACTAGATTTTTTAACCTTTTGAACTTAAGGTCAAGTAAGAAATTCTCTTTCATTTTCCCATTTGTTTTATTTTTTTCTATTTGTTTTTGTTTCATAAATGTTGTTTTTACATCAAAAGCCAGGTAATAGGACAGCTGACTTTTTGTTTTAAAAATTTCAGTCCACCTCAATTTTATATAATAATAATATATATATATATATATATATATATAATAAAAATAATAATAAATATAAAATTGTTTAAATATTTAAAATATCTTTAAATATATATATATATATATATATATATATATATATATATATATATATATATATATATATATATGTCGACATATTTCTATCTATATCTATGTATATCTATATATATATCTTTAAAATATATATATATATATATATATATATATATATATATATATATATATATATATATATATATATATATATATATATATATATAATAACTAATAATATATATATATATATATATATAATAACTATATATATATATATAACTATATATACTATATATATATATATACAAAGAAAAACTGATCAAAAGACAAATTTATGGTCCTCAAAGCCGATTGTCAAAAATTGGTACGCAAAGTCGTAAAATGATGGTTTAAATGTCAAAGAGAAAAATTAATTCGCTGGAGTAGTTTTCTATACGGAGTGGTTGATTAATCAATCTGATAAACAGTTATCTGTTTTTTGCTGAACAATTTTGTATGCTCAATTTTGACACTGGTTCGAGGACTCTTAAACAGACATATATATATATTTTGCTTCCCAGAGTAATTAATATATATATATATATATATATATATATATATATATATATATATATATATATATATATATATATATATATATATATATATATATATATATATATATATATATATATATATATATATATATATATATATATATATATATATATATATATAATTTTTTTTATATATATGTATATATATATATATATATAAAAAAATAATATTTATATAAATATAAATATAAATATATATATATATATATATATATATATATATATATATATATATATATATATATATATATATATATATATATATATATATATATATATATATATATATATTTACATGATACCACCACTCACGGGCAATTTGCCCACTAACAAAATAGCATTTGTTAGCTTAACTCACAGAATCAATAAAAATAACTTTAATATAAAGCGAAGTTGAAAAATAAATATTGATATGATATAATATAAAATTTTTAACTTATACTTTTTCTCATAATTAATTAAAAAATTATTGGAAAATATTAAAAATAAAAATAAAATAAAATGACTTATGGGTAACTATTTTAAACACTGCAGACTTTGACACAAACAATTTCATAGCATTGCTTTTCGATG
>JABUQX010131335.1:17500-29223 GCA_015478945.1 Trachelipus rathkii | reverse complement strand
TACTAATATATATATATTTATATATATATAGTATAATAATATATATAATAATATATAAAATATATAATATTACCTAGTGTTTGAAACCCAACTCTTTGCCACAACCCACCCAAAATCTTTTACCCTGCGACTCCCACCCTTTGGAAAAAAAGTTACTATATATAATAAACTTAAAATGTATATTAATATATTTCTCCAATTATTGCTTCACAAACTAAAGCTTCTGGGCTCTTTCAAGGGAGTTTTGGTCTTCTCACTTTCTTCCGTTAATTTTGATGATTCTGCCCGCTGAAGAAGACTCCTACGTGCTAACCTACATTGTTGTGAAAGCAAATGTAGTGGTTGCTAAAGGGGAAAAAAAATTATGCCCTTCGTGAGCAACTTTTAAGTTCATGCAATGAGATGTGGGGGAAAACTTTTTACAAAATTATCACGCCATCAAAACCAATGGATCTTATTCTGATTCCGACGTTTTCGCTATTTTGACAAATCTCGGATCATATGATTAGTGTTCTTTTAATTGACACTCTGACTAAGAAATCTTCCTCGCTGCTAGAAGCCTAAAATTCTTAAAATTTTAAAGTACCAGCCAAATTTTGAATAATAACATTCGTAGTTCTATTTGGATCCCAGTCCAAATTTAAGAATAATTTTTCTAAGATATAGATAACACGAAGGAGAAAGGTGGGGAAAGGTAATATATTAGCCGTCAATTAAATCAGGTGTTAATTAACTTTGTAGACATCTGTCCTTGTACCATTTTTGGTTATATTAAATAAAACAGCTTAGTCCTGTTATCCTTTCGTTGCTTTTCTTATTATCGTACTGTACATTTAAATATTCGATTATATAATTTTAAAAAACAACAATATTGAAGGTTATATTTCTATAAAAATAAATCATCCAGGTATTAATATTACCAAAACTTCTTTAGGGCAAAATTTTGCTTTCGCTTTTGGAAATTGCATTTCAATTAGATGACGTCTATTTTATTCCTCTTACTCACTCTTGATGACATTATATTTTTATTTCCCTATTCATATTAAAAAAGCAATAGAATATTTTATCCATTTAAATTCATTTGAGGTATTCTTACACCGAACACGATTACACAGTTACCTAATTCCACCCTTAAGCAGCAACAAGGAACTTTTAGGTTGTATATGTTGTTCCCCAGAAAAAGCTGCTAATTTTTCCAGTTTGTTAACGATTGTTTCCTTTGTGGGTAATGCCTTGTTTGTTGTTGAAAATTTTAAAAGAAAAAAAGCGAACAAGACAAAGGAATTTTAAAATGTGTTAGTTTGAAAGTGTAAAATCTCGGGTTTTATAATTAGTTTTTGCAAATATTTTTTATTAAAAAAAACAAATCATAGTATCGTGTATCTCCATCATCGAGGTGTTGCTTTCACGCAGATGAAAATGTTTCTAATGAGTTATGTCAAATTGTTTGAAAAGTACCTATACTTTTTATAACAAACCAGTTATTTATTAATGAGTGCACAGAAGGTATCATTTTTTCATCGTGCTGGTTTATTATGCTATAAATAGAAATAACAATCTAAATAAATAAAATAAAACATAATGCAAAAAAAACTATAAAAAATAAAAAATAAATTAAAAAACGTAGGCACAACTAGATAAGGACAGAATTCCGTCGACAACAAGAATTTCTTGGATGCTACGTAAGTTTATCCTAGTACTCTTCTCAAACGTTGGTTAGAGAATAAAGTTACTATAGGAAGTAATACAATTTATTTTCCGAAAATCGCGCAACAAATCATATCCTATCAATCACCTGTACTATGGCCTTTCATCTTCTTTTGTGACGATTTGTTTTCGATAAGTGCACGACTAGATTAAAATAAGGAGACAGCGAGACAGCTTCAGTTTACTTCTCTTATCTCTCTTCAGATGTGTGTTCAACTAACTTATTAGAAAGAATCACCGTCGGATGAACATCTTGCGCTTACAGAAATATTGAGAGGAACATTCTTAGGTTCTCATGATATTCATATCATAATGAATACTATCCCCTATCCGGCAAAAAAAAATTAAAATGCGGACAATCGCGAATGCGGATAGAAGGAAAAATGATGCGGATTCCCCGCTACACCTGACATAATATTATATATATATATACTTATAATATATATTATAATATATATATATATTATATATATATATATATATATATATATATATTTTAATTATTAATATAATCAATATACTTATGATAAAATTATATTATATATATACAGATAAGATATTTATTACTTAGGGTATTTCATATATATAATATATATAATACTAATATATATTTTTTTAATTTTTTTATGTAATGTACCTTTATTTGCGTTCAGAGAGATGATATATATATAATATATATATAATATATATATTATAAATATAATATATTATATACAATATATAATATATATATAATATTATAATATATATTATATATTATCTAATATAAATTATATATAATATATATAAATACAATACTATATATAATATTCTATAATATATATTTTTATATAATATCAAAAATACAAAATGTAATATATATTTATATAAATATTATATATATTATAATATATATTCATTTGAAAAAAAATAATATCCCTATATATATTTGTTTATATTATATAATATTAAATATATACTATCTATATATATATATATATTATATATAATATTAGATCTATATATATATATTATAGTATAAATATATATAAGATATATTAAATTATATATATTAATACCAATTTATATATACTATAATATATAACACTTATGTCATATATATATAGAAATATATATATAAGATATATCTCTATATAATAATAAAAAAACTATCTATTTATATATAATATATATATCATATAGTACATTAAAATAAAATAAAATAGTTTTTACATTATTGTATGTCCAAAGTTACTATATAGGGTATGATATTTTGAAATTTATTATAAGTAGAAAAAACAAATAATAATACTTATTTAAATATCGAAGTCTTTGAGTTCCGTGAAATCAGCAAAAGGATCGATGAAGTCTGATTATGATGATATGGATTAGCCATAAAAATTTTGTATTAGTCAGAATCCATAACAAGTCTTTTTTTGGAT
Source organism: Trachelipus rathkii (assembly GCA_015478945.1). NCBI lineage: Eukaryota > Metazoa > Arthropoda > Malacostraca > Isopoda > Trachelipodidae > Trachelipus > Trachelipus rathkii. The sequence goes on along the minus strand of JABUQX010131335.1, from coordinate 26,095 downwards.
AAAAATAAACCCTCACGGACTTTTTGAGGGATTTTTAACTCAACCGACCTCATAAAATACGTCTTCTCTAGTAGCACCGTAATTTTAAGTTAAAGGACATTTTTAATCCGATAAACACAGTGATTTATAACTTCCTGCCACGGCCAACCCAACTCAAAGTGAAAAATATTTGCGAAACGATTAAAGCAACAACCATATTGAAACGTCCTACCTATCTCGGAGTCCTGAAAAGAAAAACCAAGCGTTCATTGTAAGACACCTAAAACTATTTATAAACAAAATATATCAACCTCTTCTGCACTTAATTTATATATATATGAATTCAATATCAATTTAACATCATTATTTTTTCAATATTTAAATTCGAAAAAATTGCTCATTAAAAATGGTCCAATACCCATAAAACCAATTTTAAGTTGAAGATTTCATCAACTTTCAAGATCTTTGAAAATTTACAGATATTTGATGAGCTTTGTATTGAAGAGTCTATATTAAATTTCGTAATGTGAAAATTTAAGAAAAAGCGTAATTTCAGGAAGTTGAATAAAAAATGTGTTTATTCCGCAGGTTGTTGTTACGACAAACTCCCATAATGAAACAACTTTTGAGGTATATTTAAAGAAATCACAAGTATTGAAAATTTTCTTAAAAACCCTTCAAATTGTTATATGACACTTCTGAAAAATATTGATATATACAAAAAATTTCGTTTTCTGCTTCTTTTGAAATTGCAGTTTCAATTAATCTACATCATTTTTTACAAAATATGCAATGAATGACATCCCTGTATAAATAACTCATATTTAGTAATGATAATATACTCGAAAGAGAATAATTCTGCAAAGCCCAAAATTGTCTTAGGGATGTTCGATAATTAAAAAAGTTGCGATATTTCGAAAATTGAAAATTTACGAAATATATCAATCAGCTCTAATACATTTTAGTTAAAAATATCGAAATATCAGTTTTAAAGAAGCATAGATATAAATTAATTCTCATTATTAAATATTATATGAAAACAAAGTATTGAAATTTACTTAAAAAACGTCAATTTAAGGGACAACCGAAACTATTAACCAAATTCGCTTTTTCTGATTTCTTTTTGAATTATAATTATGTGTGCATTTTCATTGAATATAAATCACAATCTCATTATTTCATACTGCTGCAAAATTCCTTGTTCAATATTAACTGTGCAATATGCAATAGATTCTGTACAAAATTATTTCATTAGTAGTGAATAATTTAGGAAAATATTCCGTAACATATGAGAATTTCTCAAAAGTTATTCTATTATTTATCATTACTCATTTATTTCGTTATATTATATATCTGTTTATTGTTAAAGAAAAATTATATGATATTTCAAAGTTTCTAATATAGATTATTTTAATTAAATTCATTATATATCAATGACGCATAACATAAGATTGTAAAATATTTGGATAATTATTATTAAATACCAAATATTGAATATTTTTCATTTAAAATAAGGTCTCAACTCGTATAGAATTACCAATATACTATCATCTAATTTCAAATATCTCTGTCATTTTCTGCTTTTTGAAATGACAATTTCTACATAATTGAATATAATTTTAATTATTTTTTTCAAATATGTCTGATCCTCACAGAAATTAAAATAAACTATATATTATTAAAGATAATTACCAAATAATTATTATTTCAAAATGATTTGTGGGTCCTTAGTATTTGCAAGAAATTTAGTAATCTATACAGTCCGATTATCTTATAATTTGATATATATGTTTTTGAATAATTTTTAATTGGATAAAGCATCTATCTGTATAATATTTTTAAGTTAAATAATGGCTTGTAATTTAAAACAGGTATTTCGATTCATTCTAATGAATTAATATTTGGATATATATAATATAACAATCATTCAATATGAATATTGTAATTTCATTAAAAACCGTCAAGTTTAAGTACACCGCTATGAAATCTCTTTATAATAATAAAAGACTTTTAAACCTTAATTGCATTATTACCAATATAAATATCACTATCAATTTTTATTTCAAATTAGCTTTAAAGTTTATCATTTAAAAAAACTCAAATTTATCAAAGTTTAATTTACCAACTATTTTCAAATGTTGAAAATTAGTGGAGAAAAATACTATCAATTTCGTACTTTTAATATGTGATGTTCTAAAATTTTTGTAATAAGTTGAAAATTTACGGAAATATTTAGCAGTGTATAATAATGAATAAGCCTTAATATAATATATTATTTAAAACAGGAATTACAAATATATGTAATATAATTTGATTTTGGTAATTATTAATAAAACAATATTATATTGAAATAATACTAATTTTAAAATAAAAGTCAAATTAATTAATGACACCTATTTAAACTAATTAACAAATTTAGCGCTTTATCTTGCATTTTTTTGAAATTTGACATTTCTATTGATATATCACATATTTATATTTTATTTATCTATAATATATCTCAAAATTCAACCCCTTCAAAAACCAGATTTTAAATTGATGTGGAATACCTAACATAATGTGTGCTATAATGTTGAAAATTTATTTGCGGACCTCTCTGTACTCTTTAAGATCTTTCTAATATCTTGATGCGTGTGCCAAAAATTTGTAAGAAAAAGCGTAGTTTAGAAGTTAAAAATTTTGTTATTTAAAACAGGTTTCCACAACCCCTGAAATACTTTTGTTGTATATGTGAGTGAGAAAATACATAATTACTCCTCGAAATTTCACTCTTAAATTGTACGTCAATTTAAGACACTGGAAGAAGTACTAGAAGAAAATTGTATTTACATCATTACCATTAACAGGTTAATTTCTGCCTTTATTTGACAATGGTCATTTTCACCTATATATATATCTATTTTCTATGTTTCAACATTGCTGAAAGATATCACCTGTCTGGAGAGATAACTGCGATTTTTCAAGATTACCCATGTTACAAAGATGTGTGACTTAAAGTTAGAGAAAAATATCTCGATTACTGTACTTTTGTGAGAGTTAGTTACACACTTTTCTGTATAATGTGTAATCACAAACTTCTCCAGAGAATGCTTTATGAAGTCTAAAATGTGATATAAAATACTAGAAACAGGTTTTTGGCTTCCATTTATTCTGAGAAAATAATACTTTATTATAAGTACTATAATAAGAATAACAAGTATTATGAAATTTCATTGAAGAAACACTGTTCACATTTTAAGAAGGACGCTATGAAAACCTATTAAACAAAGAATTCGCGGATTAATCGTGGCATTTTTTTTGTGATAATGTGTGAATGAGCCAACATGGTATCATCACCAGTTTTCGATACAATTAGAATTCCTTCCATCTATATGCGTGAAAATTCCCCGTATATTAAAAACTCAGATTATAGAGTCATTACCAAATTTATTCTTGTGTGCAAATGTTGAAAATTTTAGGAGACATGCGGTGACTTTAAAGAGGAGTTCTAAATTTGTAACGTAGAATTTTTCATCGAGATCAAGCGTGTCCCTATTTTCTTTATACTAGTATATGCCTCATTTTTATTAAAAACAGGTTTTCGCATCTAATCTTATATTATTGTATATATTAAAAGACAAGATTACAAACTAAATAATTCTGATAAATATATATATATATCAATGTAAAAAAAGACAACGAACTAAAAACCTATGGAGTCCTTTTTACTATAAGTTAATATTTTCTAGCTTTTTCTTTGAATAAGTTAGGGAACTATGTAGGAAGGATTCATATGGGGTATATATGCATCTGAGTGATTACATTTTATGAGATTATTATACATGTCTCTCATTTGAGCATAAAAGAAAGTTAAAAGCTCTTTTGCTTTAAGATAACATCTCGTAAACTTTTGGAATGCTAAGTAGGGTAGGTGAACGCTGATATACAATAAAAAATAAAGAATAAATAACGTTAAATGTTCGTAACATTCGATGCCGAAATGTAAAACAGATCTCACCAAATGGTTCATAACTTTACTGATCCATCTACGAAATGAGGGGAATAGTACGAGTAGAATTAGCATCAAAATTACATACATAATGAGGTGTTATAATTTTTTCTGTAGTTCTGTGCAATTATGCTTGTGGATAGTAAGGAAAGAGTGATAAAATCATGTTGATTGCTGTTAAGAGAGAGAGTGGAATAAAAGATAGTAAGTTGTATAACAATGTTTAAAATGTATTAAATTGCGCAAAATGTTAAATACCACGATAAAGTCTTTTGTACCATAAACTATTTTAGGCAACATTTCCAAACTGACCAATTAAATAGACTATGTTCAGTTATTGGACAAGAGACATGTACTTCATGCATAGGAAGGTTTTCAGAGCAAATTAATAAAGTACAGAACACATAACATATAAATTTTTTAATAGCTGTAAATAAGTTAAAATAGCACAAGATTTACAGGATAGGACACTATAAAGACATACGTCAAAACAACATAAAAATTATTTTATAATATGGTTATATAATGCAAAAATCTTAATTGGGAAAATGTCACTACAAATTGCTTCAAGGTTGTTTTATTGTAAATCATTCGAACCGGGTTATTAAATAAATTTTATTAAATTATCAAAATTATCATTTATTTAATGAAATTAGTTATATGAAATAATTTTATTAAATACTCCAAAATTTGCGATTGGGTATTTGTGTAAAAATAGGAAAGTTATCAAAATATTTTATTAATTTTTTATATATTTTATGAATTCTTTGTTATTGATACGGCTGTTCTAAAGTTAAAAGTATTAGGCGCCCACGTACCAGTTGATGGATACAAAAACATTTTCCACCCTAAAAAAATATGATTATGATTTGATCAGAAGTTTTTAGTCTACAAATAAGTTTAAGTTAGGCATTAATTTTAGGGGCATGTTAATTTTTAGAGACAGATTTAAGGGTTATTTGAAAAATAATCGATATCGAGAGAGAGAAGGCTGATCCCATATTGTCGGGTTTGTGTTAATAACTAGTATAGTATAACTAAGGTGAATATATATAATAGTGCTGTGTGTAGGTATATAGGCTAATATGAGGAGGGATAGGTATGTGATAGGTATGTAAGGTTCTATTACGGTGTTATAAATATAATTATATAGGTGTAGGTTAGGATAATATAATATATAATATATTAGTATATAGTATATATAATATATACGAAGAGGAAGAGGAAGAAGGGGAGGGAGGAGGAGAGGAGAGAGAGGCTCTGATCCGTAATATTTTTCCTTCCACCAACTGGCGGCCCGGGCTCTATCATTCTAAAATTTCATGGCTCCCACCCATGTTCAAACTTCACTGCTCGTCCCACAATTTTTAAAATTTCAAGACTCCGTATCCACAATTTGGAAATTTCTCGGCTCCTTTCCTCAAATTAACATTCACTGCTCTGTTCCAGCTATTATTTAAAAAATTTACGGGTGATAGGCAGGTAAATAATAATTTAAGTTTCACAGGCTCGGCTCCACATTTATAATTCAAGGGCATGTGTGGGATCCCCAATTCAAATTTCACGGGTTCCGGATCCTCCATTAAATTCATTAGGCACAGTAGGGCGAGAATATAAAATTTCACGGGTCCGGCTCCACCAATATAAAATTTCACTTTTCATATGGTCCGCAATTAAATTGTCATTGAGAGTCCGTGATCCATTACCACTTTAAATTAGGTCACGGCTAGACAACAACCAATTTAAAATTCAAGGCTCTGATCAACCATTTAAAATGTCAATGGCTCCAGCGACCATTTAGAAATTTCAAGGCTTCGGATCCTCTATATAAAATATCAGTGGGCTCCACTCTAGGATAGGTTACAAGTATGAAATTTCACGACTCTTGGGTCTATAGGCCAATTTAAAATTTCCAGATCCTTCTCCACCAATTTAAAATTTCACGGTCCCAGGCTACACAGTTCTATAATTTATTCCTCCTGCTTCAACCAATTTAAAATTTCACAGTTACCTTCTCCATCACTTAACGTTCAACTTTGATGCTTATGGTTCCACAAATTTGGAAATTTCAAGGGCTCCGAGTACGAGCATTATTAAAGATTTCCGGATCCTGCTTCACTCAATTAAAATTTCACGGGTCTCGCTCCACAAGTTTAATAATTTCAGGACTCCTGGTTCACCAGTTTTAAAATTGCCGCCCGGCTCCAGCTCCCATTTAGAGAATTTCACTTAGACTGCCGGGTTCAAGTATTCTAAAAATTCAAAGCTCCAATCCATTTCTTATGGCGGGTTGCGTGCTTTTCAAGCCTGTTATAATATTAATGTGGTGTAAACTTGGGAGCTGGTTGTTTAGGGATATAAGAGACAATTCCATTAACAGCGCCCTTAATTAGACGTGTATCATAGAAAAAGTATATTTTTTTTCCTATTTCAGAAAGATATAATTGGGAGTCGAAACCTTTCCTCTCCACCTTTTGGGAAATCCCCCACGGATTATATAGTATAGTATTATAGGTTATATTACCTTATATTAATTACGGTATACATATATAGGTCTTAAAAGTAGCGCTAGAATAATATATCATGGCCTAAATCAAAGGATTTAATGATTCAATAAAGGCTATAGCCGCCGTAATATTGGTAAAAGGCTATAAACATTAACAATTAGGCCAATAGTGGTAGTTGCAAATAATTATTACAACCAACACCAGTATCTGTCAATGGTGTGTATGTGTGTGCGCACGCGCACGTGTGTAAATGTGATCGAAATATCATAAAAAAAATAGGGCTAAGCCCGTAAAGGAAGACAGAAAATTACCGTGGGCAAAATGAGCCCAATGGAGACGGCAAATGGGGTTGGTGGAATATTCATGGTCACACAAGGTAAAAGACATGAAAAAGGCTAAGGCGCCTAAAGGAAGTGACAAAAAATTACCGTGGGGCAAAAATTGACCCACATGATCGAAAAAATTAGGGGGCGTAAAATAGTGGGGGGTAATTTACGGTACAACGGTTCTACGCAACGTTTGGGCGGCACCTTCTTCGAAGGGTTGCTAAAAAATTAGGGTTGCCAAAAAATTTGGGTTCTCAAAAATTGGGTTCTCAAAAAATTTGGGTTGCTCAAAAAATTAGGGTTCTTAAAAATTTGGGTTGCTCAAAAAAAATTTAGGTTCTCAAATTTGGGTTCTCAAAAAGGTCAAGGGCCGGCAAAAAAAGTTAATGGGTAAAAAATTGGGCTTGCCGCATAAAGGTCCACGGCCGGCAAAAAGGTCGCGTTCAAGAAATAGGTCAAAAAAGGTCGCGGTCATTTTTGTCCAAAATGGCCCTGTTAGGCCTATAGTATTGTTAGGAGTTTTTATTGTGAAGTAATAAATAATAATATATAATAATAATAATAATAATAATAATAATAATATAATAATAATAATAATATATTGATAATACATAAAGAATATATATATATATTGCGTCGGGCGGGGTGACCTTGGACGCGATATGGCCCCCTCCTATGATAGGGTGGTCAGGGGTGAGAAGGTAGAAGGTATATATATATATATATATATATATATATAATAATATATATAGTTTCTTAATATATATATATTTTTATATATATATATATATATATATATATATATATATATAAATATATATTATATATATATATATTGTAATTTAAACTATGCCTCAGATGCAAATTAGATTGCAAATAAACCAATTTTTATATGATAATGATTATTAAGATCCGCCTCCATCTCCATATATTATATATATATATATAAATATATTATATTTTAAAATATATATATTTATATATATAATATATATATATCATATATATATATAATATATATATATTATATATATAATATAGATAATATATATATATATATATATATATATTATATTATATAATAAATTAATATATATATATATATATATATTATAATTAATATATATATATATATATATATATATATATATATTGTAAGATACAGTTTCTTATTACAGATGAAAAAGAAAATGAATAAAAAATTGTAAAAAAAAAAGTCTTTCACTTGGCAACAGTGTATTTAATTTGGTAATTTTTGTTCAATAATGATAAAATTGTTATTTAAAACTTTTAAATACAAAAAAAAAGAAGAATTAAAATGTGAAAACAAGAACATTAAAATGTTATAAAATGATTGTTTTTTATTTCCAATATTTCATATATTAATCTTTATTTAAAATATAAGAAATGCAACACCAGTAGTATGTACGGGATATTGGACCCCGGTCGCTTTTACCCCACCTGGCTTGACCTTTTTTGACCTCTTTTACCCCATAAAATTTGGCCAAACCGTATTTTTTGGGCCAAATTTTTTACCTGGCCTTGACCTTTTTTGGCCTTGACCTTTTTTGACCTTGACCTTTTTGAGCCCGCTCTTTCGAAGAAGGGGCTAGCCAGACGGAGGCGAAGCCTCCGTCGTACGTATTACCCCCTATTTTACCCCCCCCAATTTTTTTCGATCATGGGTCAATTTTGCCCACGGTAATTTTTGATCTGTCTTTAGGGGCTTAAGCCCTTATTTGATGTATCCTTAACCTTGTTGTTTCGATCCACTGCGTCCGCAGGCGCCGTTCCC